>PRKT01001676.1:0-19320 GCA_003671525.1 Saccostrea glomerata | reverse complement strand
GGGGGCATACCGACGCGCACCTGTGAGTGCTTTATCCCCCTTTGGTTACTCTACATTTTAGTAAAACATGAAGGTAAATGCCCCCTTCTCCTTTCATCTGTTTATTTCAATTTTGTATATGATTATGACGACCGATGGATGACATTAGATCGAACAATTCTCTCAGAATAGCACTCCCCTTTTTTCCATTTATCTGGTTGGACATTTCTCTCAGAATACCATCTCCCCGAAGCATTTTTCTTTCAAAAATATTCCCACATGATTTTTATATATCACTTTTTTTGCACAAAATCGTTGCTTAAATAAATAAAAAAATTATATCAACAAGAGCTGAATAGAGTAAAAAAAAAACCCTATACCCGTAATCAAATCTAAATTAATTTTTTCCATGGAAAACAAATTATATCATGCATGCAATTTCATAATTCTAAATATTTTAAAATAATAGGTACCTGCACGTCCACCTCGCTCGGCATTTCAGCTGCGATTGCTTAATGAAAATGGGATACTCTATCAACTGTCCGCAAAATCATCTGATTGGTTGATAGATAAGTACCCAAATACGCATGTAAATTAGTGAGGTCATAAGAAAGGTCATGTCACAAGTCATTTAGAATACTCGTTTCCTACTGTATCAGAGATACAGGGCGGGGCCCGGCTCGAACCATCGCTCTCGCCTCAAGCCCCGCCCTGTATCTCTGATACAGTAGGAAACTCGTACTCTAAATATAACATAACAGGGCGGCGCAAAAATACAATGCTACGTGACGTATTTCATGTAACAAAATTCAACAAAATAAGTTGTAAACAACAAACAAAATGCATGGATTGCATTAGAATGGGAATAACTAAACTTCTAATTTGGTATTTACGACCGTTAATGCTGATTTAACAGTCGCAAACATCCGTTTTACCGGCTCCGCTTACGCGTAGCCGGTAAAACTCAGTTTGCGACCGTTAAATCAGCATTTACGGTCGCAAATACCAAATTAGAAGATAGTTTTTCCCTAATTATCCTCCAACCACCACCTTAAAAAATGAAATCTGTTAAGACTACATATAGAGTATGATATACATGTACTTCAAAAGACTAGGCTTGTAACTGTATCTTCTTTGATTATAACATAAGGTTGGCTATTATAAAACAATAACAATACAATTGCAACGCATAATATAATATATACAATTAACAATGCACTTTAAAAATATCTGTTTAAAATCATTATTGTGTTCCCTGAAAGAAGTTTAAGAACATATTGTTTTTACTCTCAGTGTTTCTTATTACGGTCTTCATACTTTCTTCCAAAGACCAGATTGTTTTCAGTCTGTTTTAACTTATAAAGTGTGGACACTTACAATGCATAAAATTACCAATATATTTAATATTACTGCATCTTTTTTTTGGGGGGGGGGTGATATGAGTTGATACTAAATATATGAAGAGATATTACCGGTGTATATTTCAATAAACTAACGTTGTCTTCATGCATATGCACCCGTGCAATATGAAAAATGACCAAATTAACTTGATAAAACCATAATCAACTATTATAATTTTATGTCAAGAATACATGTACTAGTCATCAGGGATAGTCATACAAGTATGCGTGCGTGCAATGCCTAAAATGGAAAAAAACATAAAAATAGACGCTTTTTTATATCTTTTGAAAAATGTTATTATAAAGATGTATTAAAAGTGTAGACAGGTTGACATGGCCGCTATGTACATGCATGCTCCTTTGCGCATTTGTACTGCATAGAAGGATCAATATAGTTGATTGTCTTATTTAATGAAGCTTACAAGGAATATGGCAACAAAAATGAAATTTAGGTGCGTGTAGGGTAACGTCTGTAAAGGTCCCCGTTCCTATTAAAACTAGTTATTGCATGTTATTTATTTACAGATGCTTGAGTCTTTTAAATTATGGTGTATGCTGTTGTTCTGTCTGACATCGTCTACCCAACACAATAAAGGAAATGAATTCCAGACTGATAAATCTGATGAACACAACCTTTTTCCTGATAGTGAAAAAATAACTGGAAGAACTCTGCATAATGACATATTAAATAAAAATAAAGTAAATATCGGCCAAAACGTTTCATGTCGCCTTGTTTTCAAATCTGCACAAGAAGTCAGGCATGTGATTTCTCAGCTTTACACAGCAATTATTTCACAAAAAGTTGGACTAAAATTTCTCCACGTGGACATAGCAAATTTATCTGAAAAAGACGAACAGTTAAAAAATCGCTTAACGGAGTGGGAAATTATCGACCCAGAAAATGATCTATTGTATCAGAGACCAATCGATTATAGTCTATTGACTTTTGATTTTTCTAATTTTATTAATGAAGATGCAAAGATACATCTAAACAAAGAGCCATATGACTGTCACTTACAGGAAAGTGACATAGCGCAAATGAAAGCTCTGTTATGGGACAATGTACTTTCAAATTTCTCAACTTATTATTTATGTAATCGTAATTTTTCAACAGGGAGCATTTCTAAGTTTGTACTTTTTTATATCACAACAGTATGGAATGGTTATGATTTAGAATGTCAAACCATGTCCATGTGGCATGAAAATGTATATAAATATTTGGAAAAAGATGCACAACATGACATTATAACAATAGGATGCTTTTTAGTAGCGATTCAGTTCTTTTGGCTGTATCATTTGATAACAGAAAAAGCGAAATACAGTTTCAAGTATAAAAAAGGAGATAGACCAAGAGGTGTAAAGCGTATCTTTGAAAAGTTTCTTTATAAACCGGTCCACATGCCACGTGATCTAATAAACACACCAATCGATAGATTGGTTAATTCTCCCACTTTCCGATTTGCAGCTGTAAGTAATTGGTCCGTGTTGCTTTTTATAGGGTTATATAGAGTAATTTACAGGCACTATTTAGCCATAACACACTTTCGTTTAAAAAAGATTGTGTATTCTAGCGAGCCTGTTTGCGATATTTTTTCAAACAACACAATTGCGTATGCTTGTGATTTGTATTATATGTTGATTTCCAGCTATTGCTGTGTTTTTCTTACTGTTATCTATTATGTTCACCTTCCAGTAAAGGAGGTAGGTGAAAAATCAACCTCGTTTATGGGTTACATGTTTACATCTACAATTTCGACTATTTTGAGAAAAACTTTAAATTACTATGGATTCTTATATTCTGGAAATAGGGTTTCGTCCCTGGTAATAACTGTATTATTATTTCCCTTTCTGGTAATTGTTGTTTTTCTGGTTTGTATAATTTCAGGTATTCTCTATATTGTTGCTGTAATTATTAAAGGACTAGTTTTACCAGCATTTTGCAGACTTTCGTGTGTAAGCAAATGCCTGAAAACCCCAAAAATGGAGACACTTATAACATGTCTAATAATTCTTATGTTTTACATGAGTTCCCGTTCAATGATCAGCTCTTTAGTGTTTATTTTGAGGTCTATTACATATTACCTTTTTATCACAATTCCACTTCAACAGCAATGGTTTCACAGTTTTATTATAGGAATGTCCATACTGACATATTTTGTTAAGTATCAAATTGGAATGATTGATACCAACACTGACATTTTAAGCGTAATTTTTGAAAAAGTGAATGATAAATACGTAGATGAGCAATTGTATTCATATGTTTTAGAAAATTTAAAATCAGTTCGAAATATGATGAATGTATTTTTGTGTAAGTGTTTTCTTGTCCTCATTTACTTTTTACTCACACTTAAGACTATTTCAAAGAGTGAACATAATTCAGGCAATGTTCATGAGTTTTTATTAAGCATATTAGCAGTTGTTTTTCCATGGATAGTAGATGCATATTTTAGGAGGGTACTTACAGATGATGACAAAGAAAAAATCAGTGAAATAATAGATGCATATAATAATCACAGCACTTGCTTGTAGAGTCGTAGTTGGTACACGTATTCTTAAATTAATGGTTTTGATAATGAAAGCATTCCAATGAAATGTTTATGTCTGCTTACTATCGCGAGACAATGAGCATGCCATGCAAAATATCATTCTTGCGTAAAGAAATATTCTTAAGTATTTCTTACGATTATAAGGAGAATAATAACAATTCGTGAAAAATATGTTACGTTGATAAAGAGTCAATGAATATCTCGCCATAAAGGTTTTGCGAAGATTTAGTGATTTACAGTTTAAAAGTTGTCTAAAAGACTTTATTTTTTTATTTAACTTTCGTTTGTAAAAAAAAATTGTCAGAATCAGGTACAATTTTAACTGATGTAATTAAGCCATGATTAGTTTTCTAAAATAAGGGATACGATTAGACCGCAGCAGACCCCTTGGGATTCAATGAATTTGTCGTAAGTTTTAAACAGACTGCCTAAGATCTTTAAAGAACAACATATAAGTTTAAGTAGGGATTCTTCGTAACTGTATTTCTTATACTTAGAAATTAATGAATTCATAGATTTAAAAACTAGATATAGATTTGAGCGTTATTTTAAAAAGGGCAAGTTCAGGTCATTATTTTTTCTTTCTTTAACACCAAGTTAAAAAAATGATATATCATTTGACAGACCCTTTATGGGTATAACCTTTTTGAAAAAAAATAATCTTCTAAAAAAAAGTACGTATCACGTTATTGGCAACATTATTTTCTAAAGGCAATTGAAAATATGTGTGCATTCATTATCTAAAAAATGATAGGAAGCATTAGTAAAGGTTATTATGGTGTGTATTGTGTAATTATTGGTTTTGTTTTTATGTATGATGAATAAGTCCTGTTAAAAAACTAATAAATAAATTTTAAAAAATGTGACTGTTACATTTTATGTAAATATATTTGAAAACATATGTAAGTTATGATAACGTGTTCTTTAGTTACAATAACATTTTTTTTCAATTCTTTGATTCTTTGTATCTTTTAAAGAATTTCATTCTTTTAGTAAAGCAAGGATATATTAATGTGTACATTCTCAGCTCTTCTGCAAAAATTTATGAATATAATCCCTGCTATAATTTAAATTCAATTGTCCATGGTTGGCACGTGTATTACTTAACAATTTAGATTTCTAAAATTATGTTAAGCTTTAGAATGTTAGAATATTAGGTTAAATTTCAAAATTTTAAAAACTCAAACTGATTTGATATATTGAAATTTAATATTTTACTTCTAAAATCTAAATTTTCAAACTTCTAAACATGTTTTAAAATTTCAATATAATTTTAGATTTTTAGGTTTTATGATGAAAATTTAAATTTCCGAAAACGATTGTTATAATTTAAACTTTTGAGTTTTTAATCTACCATTTGTTCAGAAAGTTTTCGCTTAACACTCTTAAATTTCATACCATGTTTCGTCTTTTGATTATTTAAATTTACTTCAAACTTTCAATTTTTAGATTTTAGAAATCTAGAATTTTGATCCAAACACTCAACTTTCAAATAACCGAAGCACTTTTTTTACATTTTGAGTTTTTAGAATTTTACTTCAAATATATAGAAAATCTGTTTTCAGTTATAAACTTTTTCAGAAACTCATTTGTTTAATCAAAATGGCTTTTAGATAATTAGAATATTGACCTTATATTCCAAATTTAAATCGGGTTCGAAAATTTGATATTTTGGATATTTTAAGTAAATTCTAAAAACTCAAAAGTTTTCGCGTTATTTAAAATTAGTATATTACAATAAAAATTCCATTTTTAAAAAACCGGTCACGGTAGCCTAGTGGTAGAGCATTCGCTTGGTGATCGGGAGGCCCAGGTTCGATTCTCGTTCGCAGCGCCGCGTCATACCTAAGACGTAAAAAAGGTAGTGACTGTTCCTTCGCCAAGCGCTCGGCATTGGAAGTGAAAGTCACGGGTATTTCGGATATGACCTTAAAAACGTAGGTCCCGTGTCACAGTAGGCGCTGGCACGATAAAGAACCCCGACTGCTCAATAGCCCTGAGTGCCGAGAATAGGTCTAAATTTGAAGCCCTTTACCGGCATACGTCTCCATATAAGTGAAAAATTCTCAAGAGGAACGTTAAACCATATACAATCAATCAATCAATCCATTTAGAAAAAGAAATATTCTTATCCCTTTCAAAATTGAAATTTAGAAGTTCGAAGTTAATTTTTAAATAACCAAAAGGCGAACAGTGTTACTAAACTATAGACTGGTTACATGTAGTGTAAACTTTCTGAACAAACACTAGATTTGTTGTTCCTAATGAGCAGGAATGAAATATACGATCTTTTAAAATTCTTATACCTAAACATTTAAGGTGTATATTAAGAAAATGCATGTTCAAATGTGCAGTAATTATCCGCCTTGATGGGCTTCTGGGAATACTTCGACTGTTTTGAGAAATAAGACAAGAATCTCTCCGTTAAGATGCAAGAAGTAAAAATTAGTATTAAATATGTAGCCGGTAACGATCTTTCCAACTGATTACACCTTTCATTGATTACTGGGAAATGTTTTCTAAGGCTGCTGGACAACTAATACATGATCAGTGCTAGTAAAAATTAGAAATAACTAGCCCTGCTGACAACTATGGTTTAAAGTTAGTGTCGATCCCTGGGTGTCATCACAATGCGATGAGGGGGGTAGATGCGGAAGGGAGGTTCCCCCTCCTGCTGGTGGGGGTACGGGGGGCCTCCCCCAGAAAATTTTGAAAATAGAAATTCCAAATACTGCATTCTGGCTGAGATTTGGGTGTAAATTATATGCCACTCTTCGATTGTACCTAAGATATTTTTCTATCGAAAAATTCCATATTTATAATCATTTAGCGTATATAAAATCACCTTTAAAGTTTCCATTTTGACTTAAAAAAAATAATTATTATGATGTTAAAACATATTCGAAAATAAATTTAACAAATATCAGGTATATAATGTGTAAAATATAACTATGTTTCTTGCTCTTGGTGAGTAATTGGTAAAATTTACTGTAGCCCTGCAGGGCAAGTTTAAAGACATGTTTGGTAGCCCGACCTCAATATTCAGTCGTCCCGAGCCAGCGGGCTAGCAGGCTAGCGTAAGTGTCTAACCCTGGACACCTAAGCTTGAAATTTTACTATATAGACACAATGACACTATTAAATATACAAGAAATGTCACTATCCTTTTATCCAAATAAACCTCTTCAAAGATTATAAATATAGTTGTAGTATGAAATTCTTTAAAAAGCACGTGAGGTGAAAAAATGCTACCCCGGTATATATCGCTATAAATATAGTTGTAGTGTCTAACCCTGGACACCTAAGCTTGAAATTTTACTATATAGACACAATGACACCATTAAATATACAAGAAATGTCACTATCCTTTTATCCAAATAAACCTCTTCAAAGATTATAAATATAGTTGTAGTATGAAATTCTTTAAAAAGCACGTGAGGTGAAAAAATGCTACCCCGGTATATATCGCTATTTCACCTTGAGAAAATCGCCGGCAAGAACTACATTGTAAGTAGAGGAATGGATTTAACATACTGCTATACTGAAAATAAACTTTAGTACTCCCTTGCTTGTCGTAAAAGGCGACTAAATTGGGCGGTCCTTAAGAAGAGACCGTATAAACCGAGGCCCCGTGTCACAGCAGGTGTGGCACGATAAAGAACCCCCCTGCTTAATGGTCCTGAGTGCCGAGCATAGGCCCAAATTTGCAGCGCTTCGCCGGCAATGGTGACGTTTCCATATCAGTGAAATATACTGGAGAGGGACGTTAAACAGTATACAATCAATCAATCTTGAAATAACGTATTACTCAATAGAAGTATAATGTTTATTTGCATATACATGTATATACATGTATATTAAGATTTAAATACAATCTTATTCAGAAAAGTATATCTATATACTATTAAAAGGGGGAACTTGTTAGAAGGGAAACTACCAAACCATCGGTTAAAATTGGTTGCATTGAAAAATAGATAAATGCTTTTATTATATATAGCAGCATCTACTCAGCATCTACTCAGCAGTTTACATTGATTCAATTCAAGGGTTATCTAAATACATGCATGAAGTGAGGTTACGTGCATCAAGGGTCGTCGGAGGTCTTGTTTCAAAATAATATGATGAGCAATTTCGTCTTCGTCTTAGCCTTTATCCAACAATTGTATGGGGAGAGGTAGACAATGAGTTGTGGCTTATTTATATGTGCCCAACAAATGCCATTTAAACCCCATGCACAGCTCCCTCTCTGTCTTCATACACATGCTAGGTTACAATTATAAAGGGTTTGTGTGCGCCCAATTTGTTCATGTTTGCATCAAATTTCGAGGTAACCATGCTGCGACAGAGTGCCCTTGGGCATTTTCTTACCCTCAAACTCAATCAAGCAATTATAGGAATTACTATGAGCAGGTAAATAACAAAATTCCTCCCCATCATCAGTTACCCCTTTTCGTTTTCGTACCCAAGCACCACAGGTGCAAGTCCCCAGATCAAAGCTTCCAAGGCAAAACTTGCCAAGCACTTACTATCATGACCCTTATTCTACCAGACCTATGGGAACTGGGAAAACACCAATTAATGTGGATAGGATAATTTAAAGTCTTGAAGCATCTACAAATAAAACTGCAGCACTTGAATTAAAACAGGGGTTTTGTGAGGGATCTAGATTACATTACAGTGGTCCAAGAATGCAATCTATGTCAAAAAATTTAACATCAGCCTCTGGTCATCATAAGGAATTATTAGATGAAGTTAAAAAGAGGTAGAGATGGGTAGGATTATGGGCCCTTCATATTCTGCTATTTAAAAATCATATTCACATGTACAAGTAGGAATAGTACCCAAGTCAGATGGGGGTGGCGTATGATCATGTTCATTTCTTATCCAAAATTTAAAAGCATAAATCACTTTATAGACCCAGATTTGTGTTCTGTGCATTACTCATCATTTGATCATATGGTTGAAATCTTGGGAAAGGGGCTTCAAAAGAGCCTTTAGACTTATTCCCGTATACCCTAGTTATTTTGATTAATAAGGTTTTTCAATTGATTCTTCAATCTACATAAGTCAACGATTACACATGGGATGCTCAATAAGTTGCAAAATCTGGAAGACTTTTGCGACATTTCTGCATTGGTTAACAAGACTTAGGTCAGGGGTTCCCCTGACCTAATTCTTGTTAACCAATGGAGAAACCAATGCAGTTTTTATTTAATTTCTGATTCTATTTAGATCAAATTTTTGGGTATGACCCTGAGTATACTGGAAAATAGCAGATCCAATGATTTCCTGGACTTATTTTCTTTCTGAAAGGTGTTTTTTCAAGTTTGGAAATAGAAACAAGTCAAAAGTTAAAAGATCTAGCAAATATTGTTAATGTGAAAAAATAATAACTTTCTTTTTATCCCGAAAACCCCTTTACACTTCAGGGGTGCAGGGTTTGGACGCTGTCATGAAGAAATTTAATGTAGTGGATTCCTGATTTTAGGTCTTTCCTCTAATAAACCTTTCGATTTTTTTGCAAAAAGATTGCTTTTTAGACTCCTCCAAAATTAAGATGGCTCCCCGAATACGAAATTGAACAACCGTATCACTAATATTTAAGAAAATTGCATATCAATCTGTCTTTGCGTTCTTGCATACCTTTTCTCTTGTTGGACCATGCACTTGTTTTATCAAGTACATTTTACGGTAAATTTTGTATTGAGTGTTTTAAGCAATAGATTCATGTTCCGTTATCTGTTTGAATATGAAACAAACTTGAAAAACTACAGTTACTGTTATTTTAAATCCACTTGCTTAATTGTCTATAAAACAGGCATTGGTTTATGTAAATGTCACTTATTTCAGTGAAAATTTCTTTAGGATTTTTAACACGTTTTTCAGCAGTTTTAATAAAGCTTTTATTTTCACTGTAGTTTACTGATTCTTTACCATACATTTATAATGCAGTGTCTCGAATAGCCCTTGTTTCCCAGCTTCTCACGATGAAACTATGTGATGAAAAGTGGTCACATAAACTATTATCAATTCATTAAAGATTCAATAATGAGAGAAAGTCTGGCTTAATGTCATATAATTTCTATGTTGTATGTCATCGAGCTAATGACATTATTTATTGAACGTCCCTCGTACATTTTAGGATTAAAAATTGATACCATTAATATGTTAATAAGGATGCCTTGTTACATGTACAACGCACTTTGAAAAAATTAAGCATTTTGAAAAAAATTTTCAAAGTGCGTTAAATTTGGGACCAAGCTAACGTACTTTGAATTTTTTTTTTCAAAGTGCGTTAATATCGAGCATATTAACGCACTTTGAAATAAAAAATTAAAGATTGATCAATATTCCTAGAAAATAATCGGTATGATAAATAACAGATCCTGGTTGGATAACTTTTTTATGATAAAGTCACCTCAGGACCTGAGATATTAACGTTTGAAATATTTGAGGTTTTGATAAAATAAAAGGGAAAAGGGTCTTTAAAAAAGAGTGACAATGGTTTAAGATCATTCATTCGTTTTTTTGAATTCTAGTCTTTGATAAATAAATGTAAAGGTGTAAAGGGGGCATTAACAGTGGACATCTTTAAGCAACTTAGCATTTATCACAATAAAAAGGGCGCAATTTGATTGATCAAAACTATGAAAATTCTTCCCTCTCATACGTTTTACTGTGCTTAAAAATATTAGTTTGTATCTGTTTTAATTAACTCATTTAATATTGAAAGTTTTAAACGTCATACCAGTTAGGTAAATACATAATTTTATGAATGTTTTGAGTATAGCATAAACATCGTGGACGGGCGAAGCCACTTATTTTGAAAACATATATACATCGTATAAGCATTGAAAATGCAGCTTACCCTTTTGGGTTTATTGCTCGTCTCCCCCGTTTGTTACCGACAACTACATGTATGTATTGGAAAGATAAAGATTGGAACTAAGGCAGGGAATCTTATACCAGTCTTCTCCTCTTTCGACGGGAGTAAATCAATTCTTTTTTGAGGTTAGGGTTAGGGTTCGTTTTTTGAAAGATAAATAACATTTTTTTTCCATTACTTAAATATGAACAAACAAATGCTGCTTGAATTTGTGCTGCTTACTTTGTGCTTGTTGCGGTATTTGAATTTATTTCAATTTTTTATAAGTGAAAAACTTTATTAAACTTAGAGGTAAATGGCTGTTTGCGGTTAACCTTGATCAGCGAAATTATTGATTTGCTTTGTATTGTTTTGTTGCTTGAATAATTGGGTCTGCCCTGCTTGGCGACCCTTTGTGGCTTATATATTATGCCACGACCAACAACGCCAATCATTAAATGTTTAAAAATATAAATATTGTTTTTATTTCTTCTGTTTAGATAACAGAAATTACAAACGAAGAGTGACGGCAGTGAGTCAGAGGGTAAATTTGTGACGGAATCAGTAGTGGCTGTTAAACACAATACTGGTACAGCTGATACCAATACTTCACAAACAGACCATAGGACAGACAATTCTACTATGATAGAAAACCAAGGACAAGGTAAAGCATCAAAAGATATAGGAAGAATACAGCTCGAGCACAGTACAAGTCAGGAAGACAGAGTATAAGAGTATCGAAGATACCACTGACCAGACAGGATCAGGCAGAATCAGGAGAAGTTCATCATACTGAACCTAAGGAAACACTAGCGGTAGAAACCAATGAAGAAGAGACAAAATACAGGGAGTATGAAGAGACAAGAAATGCAAGTGCACTTGTTAGACCACTGAGACCATAGAAAAAGACCCGAATGGATGACCACCCGAGAATTTACTATCAACAACCAAGTAACAACCAACATTCAACAACCTGAATGGAAGAAAAAAATAGACACTTTATTAGCACTGGCAGATACAGAAATGTTTGAAGGAATTGACAAGAAGGATTCATCAATAGCCATGATTAATGCTATATTAGATAAGTAGTCAGTCAGAACTCCATAGTAGTAATTATTCTATGCTTGAATTACAGAATTATTTTACTGTTTTTATGACTTAAAATATTCTTTCCTTGTAGATATCCAATTGAAAGCTGAATGTAGGGGACCACATTTTTCGGAGCAGGGGAAAAATTGTGACCGCGTGTTTTTATCAATAAAGTATTACTTAAAAAGCCCATTTGAATTATTTTTTTTAATTTTTGTCCATATTGTATTTCCATACTATATATTTAGAAAGAGGATTTGTATATATTTCTTATACTAAGGCTTTTACATAGTGTTTCCCATTTGGTCAAGCATGCTATTCATGCATGGATGAACCCAAGTATTTGATTGGTTACTCTGGTGAGAACTTAACTACTATAGTATTTTAGACACTTTTCAAAATGATCCTTTGAATTGATTTACTAAGTTTGACGTTTTTGAATTACCAGACCATATGAACGTTTTTATATACTAATTACATGGATAAACAGGTCCGTTTACTAAGTTATTCAACATTATTAATTATGGGCACGAAGTGTGAAAGTTAGTAAATGAGATTTGAGTAAAAATTTATTTTGCATGAGTTTTAAATACATATATTGTCAATAATCAGTCAGATTTACTTTGTGATAATTTATTATAGCTATGACTGACAGAGAAGATCATATACAGATGAGGTTTATATACCATATTTTGGTTAGATCTGTGTTTAGTGATGTTTGTGTATATTGTGTATCTATTTGTGTTGTCAATAGAATTTCATTTGAATACTATGAATGGAAATGTTAATAGTGAAAAGTAAAGTATTTTATGATGATGAATTTGCATAATACTTGGTGTTATCAAAAAGTTCGCGGACTAGCGCCATAAACTTAAAACCGTCTTTGGTACATCAATGAACTTTACAATAATTAGTAAGCCTAATCTTTCCCATCTACAGAATAAACCACGAATTATAAATTTTATTTTTTATTAATTATTAATATTTTTGTAAGCAATTGTATGTCTAGGCGGCGCAACCTCGAACATTACATTTTTCCGACCCCTGCGTAACTGAGAAAAACTGTTTTGATATGAACATTTGACATCCAAAAAATCCTATTTATTTCAGGTTTGTGTTGGGGCACTATTGCTCCATAAAATATTATTATCATATTATCCTTTTTCAACATTCTATTAAGTTTTTCTCGTGAAAAAGAAACTGGTATAGACTCAGGAAATGTTTAAATTGGCTACAGAGAAAAAATGCATCCAGAATAATTGCCTTTTAATGTCAAAATAGATTCAGAGAGAAAAGAGATGTACAATTTATGTCGACTTACAGTTAAGGTGTTAAAAATAAATTTCATAAAAAAATGAAGTTGATCGTGTTTTGTAGATACTGAACTCTAGAAAGCAATATATACTGGCACAATCAAGCGAGGATCTCTCCCAAAGTATAAATGCAATTGAAATATTATATTTATTGAAAGCCGCGCTGTTTGACACAGTAAGGTCCTATAAACAAGACGGGTTTAAGTCCTTACTCAGCTCCAGGGAATCTCATCAAACTTCAAATTAAGTGTATGAGGTAGAGGAAGCGGACATTGAAAGCATTGACCTTGTCGGACGTCATGAACCTAAACAGCGACGGCGCCAGGTGATCATGTAATATCGTTTAAATTTTATAATGATTTGGCAAATAATGAACGTATCAATGTTAAATTTTGAACATTTCTTTATTTTTTGTTGTTTTATGTTCAAAATAAATTTTGAAAGCACAGACAACATGGTACTTATTTTATAGCCTGAGTCCATGACCTTTTTGATAACCCCTCGTAAAATACATGAAATGAAATTTATAATCCTTAAAAGTTATGCAGAAATTTGAATTATATCCCTTGAGCAGAAAATTCAGTGTTTTATTTTATGTTTGTGTATGTGTTTGTCTGTGAATTATCTGTTAAATATTTTATTTACATAACTTTTGTTTTTAACCCCTTCACTTCCGTACCGGTCAAATTGACCGGTGGCGCGTTAAAACACGACTTCGCGAAAATAAGATCTCAGTATCTATTTTGTGGTAGCATGAAGGTATATAAGCTATATATCATCTTTTTGGAAATGTTCTCTACTTTTGAAATATCTAAAAAGATGATATCTTGATTGCCCGTATTTAATCGATTTTACGTTGTAAAGACAAACGAGACTTTGAGAAAATGGCGTAATTTTCCAAAGCGAATGCCGATTTTCCAGACGATTGACAATTTTTTTCCTGATTAACTTTATAAGAAAGCCTGGTATATTCTTAAAGCATATTTTCTCTACTTTTAAAATATGTAAAAATTATTGTTATAACTTTAAGGTATATTTTAAAAACAAAACTTTTCTTGCATTTATGTGTTTTTTCTCGATTTTATTCGTAATATTTAAACAAAGCTCAGTTTTACGTTTATTTCTGTGTTGAAATAGGGAAAACATAATAAAGCTGGTAAAAGTAGAGAAAATTTCCTTTCCAACTAGCCCTTATAGGCCTTCTTACGCTCAGTATTATCTTAATTACGATAATTTGAATTTGTGACCTTCGCATAGATTTTATGGAAAAATCGGTCAATATTTACATATTTACATGTAACGTCAAGGTCGATATTGTTGCGTCTTCCTCGAAACAACAAATTCTTTTATAAGACTTTTTTGGCCATTTAAATATATTTTTTACTGAAATAAACATGATAAATGCATAATACAAAAAAAAAAAAGATTTCAAAAAACAAATTATAATTTCGTTCTGCCTTTTGTGTTCAGTGAATGTTGATTTATTCATCTACATGTAGGCCCTAATGATTATTTTTCATGAAGTGATATACAATATTGATAAAAATTGTAGATTTCCAAAACGTCGATCTTTACTAAAAAAAAAATCAATCAGATTTTTAATATTTTTGTATCTTGTTATACTGTATACTTATTAATTTGCAATTTAATTAGATCTATATTTAAAAATACAAAAACTCGTATTTATAAATAAATACGACTCATTACTGTATGAGTTGATACGAATTGAAATAAACACGTGTTTCCGCTGTGATAGCTGTAAACAAAAACATGATCCGAAATCTGAACGTCAATTTTCATGATTATTTCACGACGAAGATCCTCACATCAATGAATCAAATAATACGGACATGCCTTTGGTATTAGCAGGTGAGAATACGTGTATATTGACTGAAAAGTTTAAGTTTAAAACGCATTAGTTCACGTTCAAAAGAAAACTAAATGTACACATGTACTAGATCTTCATGTTTCAGTGTGCGTGTTTCGTATCGTTCAGCCAATTTTGCATTGTTTTTGAACTTTGATGCTTTTGACAATCACTCGTAAGTTCAAAGTAAAATTAAAGTTGTCATAATAATGGATAGTTGTTTTCAGTATCATGTACCAGTGTGTATATGTATACAACTTTCACATTGAAATTTTAGGGTGCTTTCACCATATGCAACAATACTTTCATCTGTGAATACCCACCTTCTAAGCCCACCATGAACTACGAAGGTCAATTAATATGTAAGGACACCAATGAACAGGTAAATTTTTGTTTTGGTATTGAAAATTTCTGTATTTCTAAGATTTCAAAAAATAAAGTCTCATGATATCGCATTCATACAAGTTTATAAACATTTGATTTATATTTTGAAAAATAAGTGTTTTAAACACATAATAGTTATGATGCTTGATTATTCATACAGACACTTTATTCAAACATGTAATATCTATCTGAATGAATGCCGAGATAGGCGAGATATGGAACAAGCTGTTTTTATAGACTGATGTTGTATTTCCAATCTGCATAAAGTATGTGGTTAGCATTTCCATTTTCTCAATTTTTCAGACACTTTCCAATTATGGTACATCATATACATGGGTGGTCAAACTCACTGGATGGTTTATCAACACTCCCATGCTCACGAAACAGCCTTGCCATAGGAATCTTGCCCTGAAGTAACATTGCAGTCTATTGTCTCCTTTCTTTTTACAACCCTGGCAGCCATGCAGGTATGAAATCTATGAAAACCATGAAGGGACATAGAATTTTTAAAATTTATAAAAGTAAACCGAGTTCTTGATTTATACAATCTGTTCTCTCGGATTGACAATCTGTTATAACAAATTGCCAATTCATTCTCACAGATTATCAATTCGTTCCCTCAAATTACACAATCCGTTATCTCAGATTGTATAATTCATTCTCTTAGTTTAAATGATTCATTCCCTTGGAATGTAAACCCTTCCCATGATTTCGTTTAAATTATTTATCTGTACATATCGGATATGGTACATGTAATACATGTTTAAAAAATAGAATATTGTAGTATTTTACATCCTAACTTTTATTACATATTACGGTCCAAAATGAGAAAAATACATGAACATTTTCAAATCCATGTGCTAGTACTGATATTTGTACAACAAAAATCTTAGAAGTTTTTGTGTTACTTGTATATTAGAATAATTGAAAGTCCTAAATAGTAAAAGTGAATATGGGTCCTGTGTAATCATAATATTTATAAAATAAATATACGTTGAATTATTTATGAAAGCGGTTGGAAACGACAGGTTGCTGAAACAAAATAAATAGAGCGCTCTTATTGATTAAAATGGTTGGATGTATCTGTACAGTCATATATGTAATGAAATTCAAGAGCACAGATTTCCAAAATCATAAGACTGACGTTGTAACAAATCGAGATGCTGAATTATCAATCTGTGAAAACAAATTACCGGTATGTAATTCGAGATGTCAAATTATGAATCAAGGGGGCGAATTAGTAATCCTTAAGATCGGATTGTGTAATTCGAGATCTCATATTATAAATCGAAGGAACAATTTAGTAATACGTGGGATTGGATTGTCTAATTTGATTCGATATCATTTTTTACTTTTTTGAAAAATTTACGTGTCCCTTCCTGACTTTCGTAGCAATCTAATGCCAGATTTTTTTTACATGTTGCGATAGCGTAAACAGAGGTCTGGCTTTAGTCAGATTGCCATATATGCTATTTGTTTTAGTTCAGTAATTTTACCATGATGGTTTACTACAAGGTTGTTGAATTATCAGTCCTGATACATTGACTTAACAATATCATTTAACTACTTGTGAATTATCAATCTGTGAAAACAAATTACCGGTATGTAATTCGAGATCTCAAATTATGAATCAAGGGGGCGAATTAGTAATCCTGAAGATCGGATTGTGTAATTCGAGATCTCATATTATAAATCGAGGGAACAATTTAGTAATACGTGGGATTGGATTGTCTAATTTGATTCGATATCATTTTTTACTTTTTTGAAAAATTTACGTGTCCCTTCCTGACTTTCGTAGCAATCTAATGCCAGATTTTTTTTACATGTTGCGATAGCGTAAACAGAGGTCTGGCTTTAGTCAGATTGCCATATATGCTATTTGTTTTAGTTCAGTAATTTTACCATGATGGTTTACTACAAGGTTGTTGAATTATCAGTCCTGATACATTGACTTAACAATATCATTTAACTACTTTGATCACATAATAAATACAATTTTAATTTTAAAAGGAAAATCAAATAAATGTAGTAATTTGAGCATTCTTAATTTTATTTATAAAGATAAATTTATATACACAATGACATGTATCTGTTTCAAAATACTTTAATCTTTTACAGGATAGAAGCTGATCACTTGTGCTTGACAGCAAATAGTAATATCTTGGACAAGTCAAAGAATTTCCTCCAGTCTTACAGAGAAATGACAGTTGATAAAAGAATGGCAGACACAAAGTAAAAGTGCTCTTCAACACTTTGTTGAAGATTTCAGTCTGATTTGGAATTCATCTTGCAATATTTCTGGATTTGTATATTTGGATATAAGCGTCAAATTTTCAACTTATTGCCTAAACAGTTTTGCATTAAATATTGCCAATGCTATCTATTATTATTATTTCCCTCCAAGATAACATGTCAAGTCTTTATTGTACCCCTAAAGCTCTGTTTTACCAGAAAAATCTTGTAATGAAATCATATACTGTAGATCACTTATTTTTCGCGATACCTTATTTTCGGGAAATAGTCATTGACACTTTATAAGCGAGACAAAATTTTCACGAATTGTGGTCATTGCTCTATATAATCTTAAGGGATTCTATTATACGCGAGTATGAAATTTTTCGCGAGCAAACCTTCTCGCGAAATTACGCGAAAATAAAGTTCTCGCGAATAAAAAGTGATTTACAGTAGGTTTTTTTTCTTGTTTGATTAAATCCATGAAAATAAAGATTATTTTTAATGGCATCAAGAGAATGGATTTCTTGTTTAACAAAAAGATAGTATACATGTTTTGCTACGGCTTTGTAAGAAGACCAGAATTCTTTGCTTGCAAATTTTGTTGTTCGCAATTTTTATTATGTCAACTATTAGATGATTTATCCATGTTTGAAGCATTTCAAAATTGATATTTACTTACAGTTTAAAGCAGAATTCTGTACTGATATGACCTTGACCCCCTGAAGAACAAAAGTGTCAAGGTCATTTTTTAATACAAAATGTTCTTTCATCTTTATGGCCCATATCTTACAAACAATATGACATGTATGATGAAATATACAAAAAGTGTCTAGAATGTGTCCAGAATGTGAAATAACAAACATGTATATAGCCAAAAACTTTAAGATGATGTTGCTTAGCAACCACTTAAAGGTCATTAAACAGATATTTGAACTAAAATGATGCATGGATATTGCAGTTCTGATCCCTTCTTGAGAGTATATTCAGAATTTTCCATTTCAGCATCCATTGTGTAAAATTATGGCAAGAATATTGAAAAGTGTTGAAAAAAATTGATGAAACTTTTGCACTTATTTGACCTTTGACCACCTAAAAATAGTTCTAATGAGGTCAGACTTTAAGACAATTTATCTGTTGTATGTCCCTTGTAATTTTATGACCTCATATCTAACTTTTATATGTGCTGGAATGCATAAATGTGTCTAGGATGAGTAAAAAATGAAAATTTCTGCCCGAAAATTAAAGAATTCTGCGTTGCTTAGCAACTCCTTTTAAGTAATTATATGCAGAATTGAAAAAAAAGTTTATGTGTTTCATGTAGTACAGTATCATGCTCTTTTGTGGGTATATCCCAAATTTCCTATTTCAACATACATCATACTTAATATTTAGCTTAAAGATGAAAAAGTATCAAAAAATTCCATAAAATGTTGCACTTAATTGACCTTTGACCTCAATTTTTACTAATAAGGTCAGTGGTTGAGTATCTAAACAGTCATAAAAAATCATCTGTAAGAAATTTCCTACAAAATGGTATGCATTATGCCTAGCTTCCCCCGTGGATAAAAAAGTTAGAAATAATTTAATAATGCCATGTCAAAATGCCTCCAAAATCACGTAAAATGCGCCGGAAGAGAAAGGG
>PRKT01001675.1:46428-59134 GCA_003671525.1 Saccostrea glomerata | reverse complement strand
TTTGCTTATTTGCCTTTTCTCTGTATGTCATAATATTTTTTACTATTTTTTGTTATAATTTTGCAACACATTTACTTCAGTACTTGCAATTTAGAATAGAACATTCTTGAGAATGTCTAAATAAAGATTTCATCGCATGAATAAACCATGCATCGAAAGGCTGTAATACATGCTCCAGTATAATTTACAATACAGTATAAGAGCTCAAAAGTCAATTTAACAATACAAAAGAGCAGAGCAAATACTGACCTTCAAACCATCTGAGATGGGATCAGGTGCAATGGAGGAGTAAGCATCGCCTGTCAACCACTCACATCATCAGTGCTCCTTGTCATGTTTGGGAAAAATCCCGGAAAATCCGTCGACAACTCAGTGCCTAAATGATGACCTAAATATTAAGACATTGTGGCTTTCGGTTTATTTCTGTTATCAATATTCTACAACTTTTCAATATCCAAAACAAATTTATGTATTCCGACGCAGAGTAAATACGGAAAGTCAGTTTTAGTTCACATCGTTTCCCATACGAAAAAACACTATTAAAATTCAATTGGAGTATAAACTGACCCTCAATTTCAATCAATCACTAGTTGAATTTTTGCCATGCAAATGAGGGAGATTTCAGCTCATTTGCATAGAGTGGACTACTTTTGAATGCTCCTGTATATTCGTTGCAGTTGACTGCTAGTGGAATACTCCTCTATTTTCTTTGCAGTGGACCACTAGTTGAATACTCCTTTATTTTTTATTTCTGTCTTGATTTTTTTTTCTTTTCGATCATGACAAAGAGCATACAGAGGCACCTGATCCTACCTCTGATGTCTGAGATAGACAGGGGAAGCTCACTCCCTCTTGGCACCTGATTGTACCTCTGATGTCTGAGATTGACAGGGGGAGCTCCCTCCGTCTTGGCACCTGATCCTACCTCTGATGTCCGAGATTGACAGGGGATACTCACTCCCTCTTGGCACATGATTCTACCTCTGATGTTTGTTTAGGTCCGGGTTTGTCCTGTTTCTGATTTGTTATGTGTTTATATAAATTTTTGAGCATTTTTACAACAGAAGAATATTGATGCTCTCTACATGCAATATTAAGTTTGTTGACGTTTAATATAATGATGTAGACGTGCGACTTTTTTTATATGAAAATGCAGTATGATTATTGTGTTGACGAGCGGGTTATCAATCTCTTTAAAGAATTTAATTTGGATTCTAAAATTACTTATAAACGTCTTCAAATGATATAATAAAAGAAATATGCAGCATAATTATGTTGACATGCAACGTATTGATTTCACCATGCAAGATACATTTGAAGATATGCAACCTATTTGTGTCAACGAGCTAAATAATTATATGTTATGCGAATTAATCTTGTCAACATGAGAGATATGTATTTTAACATTCTTATCTTGCATGTTGTCATGAATATCATAAATGTCGAAAATAACTGGCATTTTAGACATAAATAAGTTGCATGCTGATAAATATAAATTGCACGTTTTCATCATTTTCTTGCATGTAAATTTAAATAAGTCAGATATCAACAAGAATGTGATGTGAGAATGTGTATGAGAAAAGGGGTCTTATGAAATAAAAATCACAAATTAATATTTTTCCTGATTCTGGTAGAAAAAAAACGCAAGGCATCAGAACATATAAATAGTATTTGTATATCTGTTTAATAAGTACTTCATTTTACGGTTACAAAAGAGAATAAAAAATGGCTAAAACGTCGGAATCCTGTATTTTGACGTCAGAAACATTACACATCAACCTCGGTGAGATCTTGTATTAAACATAAATTGTTTTTCTTTTGCATTAATTTTATTTTCAACAAAAATTTTCACACTCAATAAAAATTGTGTTCTTTTGTGAATGAAACAAAATGCTTGCATTTGTTACATTTTCATTGGAAAATAAATAGCCTAGGTAAACTATTCTTCAGTCTGGGCTGGAGAGCATATTTCATCTTGACATCTTGGACGTACATATGGTCTGACCTTCTTATTATAAGTCAAATAAATAGAAAATTAATCGTTTTCAACCCTCAGTTTTCCTTTAATCCCTCATAGCGTAAACGTTATAATAGAGTTTGCAAAAGATGTCATTACATGTACCATAATTGTATCTCACTTCTCATTTTATATTAATGATTATGCTTTGTCTGTTATTGTCCTCGGGTTTTCCATACAGTAGACTCTCATCATGACAAAGCGTCACTCATAGTGATGTAAGATTTTTTGAAGTGTATCTTTTTTTCTCATAATTAGTAACATCAAGGGGAAAAATAAAACCCATGATAAAGTGTGTTAAAGGCTGCTTGTAATCTGTTATGATTACCCATTCTGATCTGTTACGCTTTGGTATACTAATCTTTTATCCGCAACTCCTCTAATATCACTGAAGGAAATTAAATGAAACTTTCACAGCTTCATAATTACATGTTGCCATTGTGCACCTCTTATTTTACTTTTTGATCTGACATATATTTTTGATTTTCCAGAGCAAAACATGGACATTGCCATTATATTAATATGGGAGAAGGGGGGTATCATTTAGTGAGCTCATTGCTCACAGTACCTCTTGTTTTTGTCAATATGATTAGAAGAGTATAAATATTGTACATAAAAAAAAGTTTGCATTTATATTTACACGGTACTCTGGAACTTTTTGTGGTATTCCTAGGAAACTAATTAGCTTAATGAGAGAAAAATATATTTACTTAAATAAGATTTCATCAAACATTTTCGTTACATGCAGTAGGTAATTGATATTTTATTTCCGATTTTCAAGATAACCAGCAATATTAAGAAAAAAAAGGACTTGCCTTCCTTTTATTATACCCGCGCTTGAAAAGCAGATGGGTATATAGTAATTGGGATGTCCATCTGTCTGTCTATACGTCCGTTTAGCTGTCTGTCTGTCCATCCATCTTTTACGTTTTTAGGTACCCATCTCTTTACCGCAACTCATCTCAAACCACTGATTTGATACAACTTTCAGAGAATCTTTATTATGCATTTCCACTGTGCACCTCTTATTTTACTTTTTGATGCGACTCATTCTTTGGGTTTTGCAAACATGGATACAGCAGTTTTCTTCATATTCTTGTCTTATTTTTATTTTAGATATTGCCCGTCCGAGTTGTTTACATGTATGAGCATGTATTTTGCAATTAGATTCATATGGGAGGCGGGGGGTCTCATTAAGTGAGCTCAGTTCTCACAGTTTAAAACAAAATTTCTAATATTTTCAAAAGTTCCTTGCATTAGTCTATAATGGTGTGTGTGCGTGTGAGTGTATTTTCATATGAGACTCGCCTCTTTCAATATGAATATTTTTGTGGTGAATAACAAACCATATTCAACACCAAAAGAGTCCATAATTGTGTAATCTTTGATAAATGCCCGTCTGCAATATCTGCATGGGAATATTTTAAATGTTATTTCAAAAAAAAAAAACATTTCAATTGACAAAATTAAATATGGTTTTACAGGTTTATAGAAGAATGCTCTCTTGAGAAAAATAACAAATAAAATTTTCTACAAAAAGGATGCTAAAAATAAAATGAATATCTATACAATAGCATGTAGGCCATAAAAGTATTTTTTTTTTTATAAAAATCACACAACCAGATAAACCATAGATAACATTCACTTTACACTTTTAAGTGTCATTTCAAATACGCATAGAAAAATTCAAATTAGTTTCAATCATCTTTGGCCTGATTTGTTAAGTACTATCTCCGGTTTAAGAAGAAAACATCAAACACGACTACAAATATGCGTCATTACTTATAGGTTAGTAATATCTACTTTAAAATTGATTGTTATGTCTCGTGGTTAATTTAGGGAAATCCCCAACCGTCTCTATATATACCGCCGTGTGTTGTCTTTTAGTGACCCAATGATATCTAACGCTATCACTAGCATTTAATCTGTACGTTCAAACCATGAAGTTTGCCATTCTCTTTACGATTCTGATAACAATTTCCGAAGCCATGTCAGATTCCTTGTTAACTGGTACTCATGATCCGAACTCCACTGCTCTGATAAATGACAGACGTGACGTAAAGGAAATTGACGTCCTCCGTCAGCTCGTCAACCAGGAGACCCTCATCCGGGTATCCGTAGTCAATGACGTCAGGGCAGCAGTAAATGACGTACGCTCTGTTAAAAGAAACTTGGAGGTCACTGAGACAACGGTCGCCACTCTGCTGCAAACGATAGCAACGCTAAAAAGAGAGGTCGCAACCCTGAGGCAAGACGACTCTTTATCGCAGAAGATCGAAAATTTAAAAAGGCAGATCGATACTTTAAATCAAAACAACTCTTTACAGCAGACCGTAGAAGATTTGAGAAGGCAGATTGGTTTTCTTAGACGTGACAGAACTTTACAGAACTCGGTAAACTCATTGAAAAGAGAGATTAACTCCCAAAAGCGGGAGGGCAGGGAAAATTTTGAAAATTGTCAGAAAAGGTTGCAGGAATTTGATCAAAAGTTCAAAATTCTCAGTGAAAATATAACGGCTATCGAACAGAATCTTACAAGGACCGAGGGGAAAACCATGGAAA
This sequence comes from Saccostrea glomerata, assembly GCA_003671525.1. NCBI lineage: Eukaryota > Metazoa > Mollusca > Bivalvia > Ostreida > Ostreidae > Saccostrea > Saccostrea glomerata. The sequence goes on along the minus strand of PRKT01001675.1, from coordinate 54,555 downwards.
AAGGTAATTGATCTTTCTCTTTCATTTTCTTTCATCCCCCCCTCTCTCTCTCTCTCTCTCTCTCGCTCCGTATATAATAATGACTCTCTGGATCTTAATATTATATTCTCTTTCAGATGTAAAACTAACAAGGGACTGTAGAGATCATTATCTACTTGGACACACACAGTCTGGAGTATATAACATAAACCCTTTTGGTAACGAGACCAGTGTCAGCGTGTATTGTGACATGGAGACTGAAGGAGGAGGTTGGACTGTAAGATCTATTTTTTGTATTTTGTCTCTCTCTTCTCTCTCTCCTCTCTCTCTTTCACTTTTCTTCCTCTCTTCTCTCTCTGTCTCTCTATCCCATGAATTCCATGTACTATACTATCTTTCATAAACTTTTAAAAACTTTTTTCTCCCCTCTGTCTCTCCCTTCCTCTCTCTCCAATCAATTTCAGGTACTATAATATATCTTTTATAAATGATTTTTTTTAAACTGATATTTAATATTTATACTGAAAAAAAAACTGGCAAAAGTGATCATTTAATCATTTTTTTATTTATCCTAACTTACAAAAAGCTAATAACATCGTGACAGTAAATATTTTTCATCACAAATTAGAAAAACATGTGTACTATATCATGGATGTAGAGGCAAAACTTAAATATTTGTTAAGAAGTGAATACTTTAAGTAGATTTTCATATTAAGAATAGTTTATAAAATTAAACAATCGGATAATGTTTAAAGAATTGTTTCGTTGTCCTCTGTGGGCAGACTGGCCATACGGTCCCTACTCAAAACTTATTTTGCCCCAAATAAGCAATTATTTCTTCATGTACTATGGAAATATCATTTTGAAAATAAAGATTGCAATCGAATTTATTTTTTTTAAAAATTCAGACCAAATCGGGAGGGAGTAACAATTTTGTTTTTTTTTATTTTAGCTCAGTTTAAAATTTACTTGTAATTTAAAGGAAAGAATATGCTAAAATTAAATGACTTTTTAATGAATAACGTATTTGAAACATTGTTCACAGTAAAATGTATTAAAAAAAGAACTACACTACTTTCTTGCATAAAACCCACATAATTCATAAATCCTTAGGCTATCCAGAAACGTGTGAGTGGTTCGGTGTCATTCGACAGAACCTGGACAGACTACAAGATGGGATTCGGGAATTCTAACGGTTCCTACTGGATAGGTAACATATAAACAGTTATGGAATGACTACACAGGACATAGCAAATTTATAGCTCCCCGAGGGTTAAGATTCCAGATGCAGAAATATTCCCCTCCCTCGGGGAACCATTTATTTGCTATTTACATTGTACCCATTTTATAACTGTGTAACATTTTATGTTGTTTTAGGGGATGATAATTCTTCTGATTATTAACAGTTTAAATTCTTGAGTAATAGAGAAATATACATACCAAAGGGTATTACAATGAAATTAACAAGATTCACTTTTGTAGTGTTTATCATAGAGAAAACAATTGGAAATTGAAATATTTCCATTTCACAACTTTAATTCTAATCCCATGTATATGATTTTTTTTCGTAGCAAATTAAATTTGCTAATCTAATTCTCAATTAGAAATGATATATTTTTAATAGATAACAAATTTTATCTCTTTAATGGGGTTTTTTCATTATTTTTACTCTCAGAAATATTTGACGAGTTTATTTTTTTTATTTAAAACCTGAAATGCCACTTTATATTTAAGAGTATTTTTGCGAACTCTTTCATAAATTAGAGAATCAAAATTCAAACCCTGAGATGTCACCAATTTTAAAAATAAAACACAACACATAGAGATTGTTTACCACAATATTGTCACACATGTAACTTACTCGTGACCTCATGGAAAAGTTGTAGGAATCCGGACCCAGAAAATAACCAGGAAAGGTAAAATATCACATACCACATAAACAGAGAATGAAATTGCTACTCAAAAGCAGGTCCCCTATTAGGATCTCCGATGCCAAATTTAGGTCTAATATCGACGTTCAATGTATATTCACTACACTGATAGGTTTGTTACACATTCCACCTTACCACATTCCACCTTTTTTCTTTGATCAAAATAAGAAGCATTCCTGTTCCCATGTAAAACAACCTTATTTATAGTTTCTCAACAGACAGGTTTACTATGGACCGATTGTAAAAACAGATAAGGACGATAGTGTAGATAACGGTTAAAAATTAAAAATAATTGAGTGTGTAAATAATAGCCTAACAATGAGTATGAAAAACGCCTGCATTTGATTCAATGACACATCGTATTTGCTTACAATTCTTTTTTATTTACAATAATAATAAATTAAGAACTTTCGTAAAGGTGAATTTCAACGCGTTTTTTGCAACTAAAAATTTACTTCTTAACAGATAAAAACACTGAACCAGATCATGCCAGACTCATCAAGAAGGTTATATTAAAGTGGGACTTGTCTGCGAATATCTAGTTCCATATCTTAAATAAAAATCTGTTTTTAAATAGAACCCATACAGAATGGTGTAGTTGACCGTCAAAAGTCGTCAACTAGCAGTCAACTAGTCGACAATGCAACTGATAACGTGAAAACAGTTGACATTAGAAGTTGAATTCTTTTCTGAACGTGTTCAACTGATTAGAATAAAATGGCAGATTGAACATTAGCTGAATGCTAAAACTTTGAAAATTTCATGCAGAAAAACAATTGACTACTAATTGAACATTCCGAATTTTTGAGATTTTAAGTAAGAAAATCTTTCTGATTTTATCGACGTTGGGTTCGAAAATACTTTTTTTTAGATCGGCTATGCAATACCATAATTACAGAAACTTAGATTTGAATCAGTGCATGTTTTTGTAGAAGATTGGGATTTTTATTGTCTTTATGAATGATTCAGGGTGTGAAATCCCTGTACGTATAAAATTTAGGATTTGCCTGACTTACCTTGTTATTTTAAAACAAATATTAGGGAAAAAATCAAAAAAATAAATAAAACAACAGTTGCCAGTTAAACAGTACAAGTCCCTAATTTTGTGTACTTTTAAAAATATGATATGATTTTTGAAAAAAAATATCGTGCATCAAGTATTTTGTTTCGTTCCTTGTTGTGTTGGTAAAATATGCCATTACCTTTGACTAAATTTATACGTAAGGTATCACCTTTTCTGTACAGAAACTGAATAAGGCATGTAGCAACTCATGAGATTGTGCCAGCTCAATTTATTTATAACATCCATTTAGATGTATATGTACATTTATGTAGTTTAGAAACTCTACAGTTTGACTTGTCATTTTCAGAGGCATGACAACTTAATTTTCATGAACACTTTTGTGTTATACATTTTAAATCTCTTTTCATTTTTTTTAAATAATGCATGCCACCTAATTTCACTGACTATTGGAGATTAATTTTCAAAATAAAATTGGTTAATGTCCAATGCCTTTAACTTACGATCTTATCCCTCACATATATACCCAGTAGAATTCACATTTTACATGTAATCAAAATATCAGTTTTTATCAAATAAAACATATAATGAAAATAGGAGAGTGATAAAATATGTGTCATCACGAGACTATACATTTCTCGATATCACTTGCGATTTATAAAGACACCCACTACGGTTCGATACTATTATCACAATCAAAATTGATTTTGTGTCATGTTTATTTGTTTTTCTTTTATTAGTATTGCTCTGTATTGACCCTTATTTGTATTTAGTGTTTATCCTTCAAAGAATCATATTATATAATAAAAACACACCATTTGTACTTTTTTATCCTTTGAAAACTGGTTACATCAGTTTATCCGACATGTTAGCTTGAAAGAACATTACTTGGAAACTTTCTGGGATAACTATGAATTTTATATTACAAAAAAGTTTTTTTTTCCTTTACTCTCTACATAAATATAGCATGAACTTACTTAAAATCCTGTTTGAAATTTCAAAGAATTATTTTACTTGAGCTGTAATATCAAATAAAATCTTTAAGAACATTTCAAACCATTAGGGATAGGCAAACCATCGAGCTTTTGCCTCATCAATGGACTTTGGAGTCATACAAATATAATTTCCTACAAAAAAAAAAACAAAACATTTCAATATACAAATGCTATGTTCTTATTTTTATAACATAGGACACGATTTTTCTTTTCAGTGTATATTGCATTATTTATTTGCCTTTTTTAAATTAAAACCAAAATATCACATATGCCTAGTAATTTTTGTCAGTTCTTATATAACTCAAAAACATTGGAAATCAATAGCTGATATATAGTTATTTTGCTACAGGGGCTAGTTTCTCAAAAAGGCCTACGACTGGTCGTAAGCTTAGTCCAGACTAAATCAGTGACTAAACCCGGAAGTCGGACTAAGTTGCGTTTCACAAAAAGGCGGAAACTTAGTCGAGACTAAATTTGGGTTTAAATCTAGACCCACTCGTGAGTAGGAGTAAGTGCTTAGTCTGTATACACATTGGTAGAAAAAAAACGTGTTTTAATCATAAAGAGTTAAAGAAAAAATTATTTTATACGTATACGATACAATACCTATTCATATACATGTAAATAATTATATGATTTGCCGAAAATCGTGAAAATTCTGAAACAGCATACTGTATTATGAGGGAAATTAGAAAGGTAGTTAGATTCATCGAAGATGCTGACTTTTTCGGCAAAAGGTGACATGAACTAGAATTTTTTAGCTAAGAATTTTGAGTTGGGTAAGATTTTTTAAAGAAGTGCCAAAATCTCTTCGTTGAGGGTTGGGGGGGGGGTTAACCCTACCCTTTTTTATTGCAGTTATGTGTTTTCTGTATAAATAAAGCTATGTAAATTATGGACAGACTTCAACTTTCAGCAGCATTTCTCTATATAACTGAATGTTTTGATCACCAAATTTACTGTACTCACCACCACTCCCATCCCCTTCCCCATTAACTTCTTTAAAACGATGCTACATGCTGTATACCTGGATATTTTTTTGTTGTTTGAAACGAATAATGTTTCAATAAAATCCTCAAACAATATCCATTTTCATACTAGTATTCTAGATAATGAAAAAAATATTCGGTAACTATGCTTTCAGCCAGAGTTTATGTACTTTAATGTAAGTTAATGTATCTTTGATTCTCCCCTTTAATTGCATGTAATTAAATATTATATTAATAGAATTAAAAAATTTAAATTTTTAAAATGTTCCAGTTTTATTATTAAAGTATTCTGTCAATAACGGGGGAGAGAAGTGCATGTAGATGAGTATATTATGTTTTCGTAAAGATGCTTTTGATTCATTGTCAATCTATCACGATTCTCGGACGAAGTTTGCCTAAAAAGGTCTTTTTTTGATAGATTTTTAACAGAAAAATAATTTATATTATATTTGAAACAACACTACTCATATAATAATGATAATAATAAAGTGCTGTAAAATGCTTTTATTGTTAATGTAAATCGCGACTTTTCAATATCTTTAAGTCTATATTACATCTTTAATAAAAATTCTTCATCTATAGAAAAAAAATAATAATGTATGAAGTTATGAACATATCCTTATCAAAGAATGAAACGGAATTTATATATATTTAGGGAAAAGATGGTGATGTTAAAATTAGTACCTTTCCCGATCTAAATGAATCTGATTTGAAAATATTGAAATGGAAAATTCAAATGGAGAAATTTATAAAAATTACTAGATTTCTTGTCTGTAATATGGTTCACATGAGTTATAGATTTAAAACTAATTTAGCTTTTGCAAGCCATCATTGATACTGCAATTGCTATATATAGGTACGTATTTTTACATGGACCACGTAAATTATTATATCGATATCAATGTAATACTATGTGTCCAAAATACAATACTAATATTATAAATATACACAGTAGGTATATACATGTATCAACTGAAATGGCAGTATGTCTAATTCGTAATGAATAAATGGATTGATATTATAAAATGAAGACAACTGATAATTTTTCTTCAAAATTCTCTTATCCATGTATCAATGATTATCATTATGATATGATTTCAAAATTGTTAAATTTTCACAGTGCGCCTATGGGGCGGGGGCTCCGGTCCCTTACTCTCCCTGCGTAAAGTATTTTAACTAGAGAAAAACTTCCCTGAGATACTGGTTGCATACGCAAGAGCATGCTCTACGTATGAACAATTTCTTAAACGAGGTAAATTATTGACAAGCAAGTTGATGAAACAAGAATATCAACAGTCTCGTTTGAAGTCATCATTTCGTAAATTCTATGGTCGATACAATGACCTTGTCAACAAATACAATTTATCATTGAATGAAATGCTGACGGACGTTTTTCATACCAATTGTTAGTCCATTATTTATACACTGAATTGACCACGGATTTTTTCCGTTATTTCCTGATTATGACAACGAGCACACGGCGGGTGTGACCGGTCGGCAGGGTTTGCTCACTCCTCCATGGCACCTGACCCCATCTCTGATGTTTCGGAGGTCCGTGTTTGCTCTGCTCTTATTTTGTATATTTGTTTAATGGACGTTGAGATTGAATACTGTTCGTTATTTCCATATCCTTCTTGCACCCCCACGACTTTCAAATATATTGCTACGAGTCTGTTCCAACCCCATGTCATATAAGTTATGGCTTTTACTCATAGGAAAATTTCTTTTCATTCCAAATTTTCGCAAGTACGTATAATACCGGGTATACATACACGTTTATATTTTTCTATAGTATATATTTCACTTTTAAAATTTATCTGAGCATACCAAAATACATAACTACATGTATTTAATATAAAAGTTGTGGTTGTAGAGGGGGAGGGGGATGTGTCCAAAATAATAAAAGATTTGCTCAATTAATTTTTTGTATGACTGTGGGCCCCTAACCCAACCCCAATCTGACCCTTTTGTCAAGATTTCTGAATACCCTTATTCTAGTAAGTAAATGCTTTGACCTAGAAAATACAGATAGATCCATCTATTATATTTGTTTGAAAGACGATGAAAAGCCAGGGAAAATTCGTGCTTTTTGTGCTTTACTTTTTGTAATCAGGTTAAAGTGTGATCCACCGCATGTTATTGTACTCTCTAAACCAAATAAAATACGATCTGCGCATGTTTAGTACCTAGCGGAAAGGTCTTAGTCCTAGGCCCAGTCTTACGCCGTTTTCTGAAACGTGATTTAGGCCCGACTAAATTTTGGCGTAACTTTCTTAGTCGGACTAACTTTGGCCCAAATCTACGACTTTTTGAGAAACGAGCCCCAGATGTTTTATAAGTTGTTGAAAAACAAATAAAAATCATAACACATTCATAAGATTTGACAATGAGGGTTTACTTCTTTTAGGTGAGTAATTATAACAGATCAAAAGCACCCTTAAACACACATTTTATTTTTATAAGTGTTTTCTGTCTCCGATTAACGTTACCAATTATGAGATTAAAACGAAAACATGTCTAGACATCTTACATGACTATGAGTGAAGTTTTGTCATGATGAGAGTCTATTATGTGGTGAAACCGTGGAATATCAAGGACAAAGCATAATCATTATATAGAAGTGAGATACAATTATCGTAAATACATTTACTTAGATTTGCTATTTTAACTCTAAAAATGGAAATGATATCTTTTACAGAAAACAAATGGTATCTCTTTATTAAGAATTTTTATTTTTTTTTTTTATTTAAAACTTGAGATGCCACATTATTCTTTAATAATATTTGTCCAATGTTTCCTCAATCAAAGAATCAGAAATGAAACCGTGATATACCATCAAGCTGTGGAAATAATAATAAAAAAAACATGGCCATTGTTTTTAAAAGGTCGGAGTTTAATACATTATTATTATACCTGTCTCTCACTACTGACCACATGAAATAGTTGTATAAATTCCGACACACAAAACGTTCAGGAGAGGTAAACTATCATACTTAAACCCAAATAAAACAAAGATTGAAATAATTGCTACTCAAAAAACAGGTATCCTATTGTGATTGTGACATTTCGATTCAATATCGACGTTTTCATTTTTAAAAATTTTAATTTTTTCCTCCAAAGACGATTTAATAAATATACACTACAAAAGTTTTTAAATACCCCTAGTATGCTTTTGTCTTAAAATCGCTAAACCACCCCCCCCCCCCCCCCCT
>PRKT01001675.1:32090-42228 GCA_003671525.1 Saccostrea glomerata | reverse complement strand
TGGAGGTTCGCATTCATGAGTCAGATCCTATGTATAATACAGAGGGAAACATCAAAGATTTACAATGTACATATATAATCAGTGTTTCTTTTTTAATAGTGTTACCCGGTACTTTCTATTTTCGCTTCATGAGCGATTTACAATCCCCATTGAACTCAAGATCATATTCTCTCTTCAAAATGATGGGTACAATAATTTCATATGACAGTGTATATAATTTAATTGTTAATGTCTCTCCATCTCATTTTTTTTTCAAATATTTTTGAATTTTGTTTCAGCCTATAATAGTACACGATAGCAAATACATGTGAAGTGAAGATTAATTAGAATTCCCGCTCCCGCAAAGTTAATTCAAAAACACCTTTTTCTGACTTCTTCTCGAAAATATTCATATATTTATATCGATATAACTTCATATCTATTTTTTCATATCGACAATACTATATTGACATGAATAAATATTTTGTTTAGATCAATATTTGAAAATTAGTATAATATTGTTGTCGATAAAAGTTAAAGCAATAAAATCTACTGAACAAAAGAGGTTGCCTTCAATTATGTAAATACACCTCAATACAATTCATAATATGGGCATAAATAAGGAGGTATAACATTTTATATGTTGATAAGTCGATAAAATATAAGACAATGTAGAAAGTTGTAACACAACAAGTGTAGAGCCATTTACGCTTCCTTATCTAAGTCATCAATCTTGATTGCATTGTGTCACAATAAGTCAATAAAACCATATCTAAGTCATCAATCCTGATTGTATTGTGTCACAATAAGCCAATAAACCATATCTAAGTCGACAATCTTGATTACATGGTGTCACAATAGGTCAATAAAACCATATCTAAGTCATCAATCTTGATTACATTGTGTCTCAATAAGTCAATATGTCTTATCCGGTTGAAGTATTACCTGAAGAACTGAAGGGAGAAGATGATACACATGTGTCAATGGCAGAATTTTAAAACTTCGTCAGACATATACTTTTTTGTAATCATGTCAACCTAACGGTAAGCAAGACGTCCTCAGGCTATGAATAAAGTCTGCTAATACACCAGACAATATTAACATTTATATCAGTAACATAAGAACACAAAATGTAATACACCAGGCAATATTATCATTTATATCAGTAACATAAGAACACAAAATGTAATACACCAGGCAATATTAACATTTATATCAGTAACATAAGAACACAAAATGGCATTATTTCCTTAATACACGAGCTTGTTTTAATTATCAGTTGACTAGAACTAATAGACGTTACATATGATATGACTAGAATTCAGTACAATAGAACCCTTCCATTGCACGCGGGTAACAGTTTGTAAATATTTACGCTTTTTGAAAAAAAAAATCCTTGGGAGGAGGGGGGTGGGGGCATAAAATATTTATAAGATGATTTATAATTGAGTATATTTTTGAAAGATATAAAAAAATTAATGCGAACGTTTTTAATTTTATACCTCCAGCATTAATACTGTACCTTTTTTTTAAATCCTTTTATCAATTTTGTCTATAATACTTTATAATTTAAAAGCCTTGAAACATGAATCTACTTCTAGCTACAGAAACCGTAGCGTTCTGTTTTATATTTAATTATTGATGAAAACGCAACCGATCTCCTAAAGTAAGTATTGAGTAGTTAACGACGTCTTCTGCCAACTTTGGGGATATGTTTTTCTTCATTTCAGCATTAAACGATCAATTACCTTTCATTCCCAAATGTAAGATATATTCTTTTTTCAACCTGTATTTTGTATCCGCCTCCAACCCCTTTATAGGCTTCACTTGTGACCCCCTCCCCCGAAAAAATTGTTTTTATCAATAAAAAAACGATTTAATAAGGTTTAATGGACGATTATAAAGGGTCAGAGGGTAGATATAACATACAGGTTGTTAAAGAGTATTTCTCAAATTAGGAAAGGACAGGTGGTTTACAAAATAATGCAGGGAAGTAGAAAATTTTTTTATCCTGCAACTACCCCTTGCACTGACCTAACAAAGCTAACCTAATAAACCAAAGCTTTATCCGGTCACTGCCCTAATAAAGCATCGCGCATGAATTCCGACGTTCTAAAAGCATTGTTACGTCAAATTTATTGCAATGTTTACGCCATGGCTTCGTAGTTTCAACTGCAGAAATGTGCCTAAATCAGTCGGAAAAAAACTTGTTTTGGACGTTCAAATGTAAAATTTTGTTGCAGGATAAACAAAATACATGATAACTGTCTTGAAATATAAGCGATATTTGGGATAAGGGTCGAAAACGCAAGCCTCGCCCTCTATCACGTTTTCTTACCCTCGCCCAAATATCGCTTATATTTCAAGACAATAACGATGCATTTTTTATATCCCTATCCATGCGTAAAATGAACAACATTTGCTTCAAGGGATCTGTAGCATTTTTGTCTAAAAGACTAAAATATATTTCAGTGTGACGTTAAGGTTTCTAAAGGTGGCTTATAAAACTTCAAACTGCTCAAGAAGAGCGGGAAATTTGATTTTCGCTTATGACGTCATAAAAAGTCATCATATAATACTTTGTTTTCCCATTCATTGGTTTGGCATTACATGCAGCCTTTTCCCACACTGTATATATAAAATACACGTACAAGTAACGAGTAATATTGGTGTTTATACAAAATACAGTACAAGTAACGAGAAATATTGGTGTTTGAAAATAAAATTTACGTAATTATCATCTCTACATCATTTATAAGCTGTTACAGAATGAAATTCTAATTATCAACACACATGTACGGAGATGACAGACTGATGGATACTACTTCTACCCCGTTATGTGACCTGTCACGGGGATCAGTTGAAATTCAAGGAATGCATTAAAAAAAAACTTTGTCTTTGTTGTTAACATACTTTATATCATTAGACTATTAATTATAAAACTACAATTGATAAAATAAAAACAAAAGTTTTATTATGTAACAATACTAAATGCGATTTTCTTGTTTTTAGTAATGAATGTTACATGAACAACACTATCTTAAACATAATACACATAAGAATTTTCAATAAATTCATTACACATAATAACATTATATATCTATTACAATGTATATACTGTAGATAACCACCATTATGTCTAAAAGTAAAGTTTTCATCATCTATAATAGGTATATAACTTTTCATATCATGCGTGAACATGTATTGATATAAAGATATAAAAAGTCAGTTAGGGTTTAATCATCATGAGGGTCTCTTTTATCTGTTTATTATCAGTCACTGTAGGATACCATGGCCAGGACCAGGACCCCGGGGACCATTGACCGTTAAGGAAGGCGAAGTGACAGAAGTTGAACCACCAGCCTCCTCTACGGTTACTGTAAGCAGCACAGTTATCTGTACTAGACCCGTCGTTATCTCTGTCCGGGGTACTGAAGTACATCCCAGACAGATTGTAGCGATAAGGAAAACCAGTGGGTGACATAGAGTCCCCTGTAAAATTATCAAAGAAAAATATAACATGAACACCTATTTCAGATTAGATCATTATTATTTACTAATCATTTAAAGCTTAAAGCATCTATAGTATTCAACAATAAAAACTTTTTTTTTGAATTACTTTAGATTGCATTGCTTCCAATTACAATAGATGAACACTGCTTTCATTCAATGTTTAACTTTTTTTTTTTTTTGTCATTTGATTTGTTATTTTGACTGTATACAAACATGTTGAAAAATCTCAACAGATATAAAAGATTGATTTATTGATTGAATGTATGTTGTTTACTTTCCCTCTCGAGCATTTTTCACTCATATGGTGACGCCATCATTTGCCGGTTGAGAACTCGAAATTTTGTTTTATAATACATGTTATACACGGCAATTGATCAGTTTGCTATGTTTTTCGTGCCAGCATCTACTACGATACTGGACCTTGATTTATACAATCTCATCCGAAGGACCAGTCTGCACGCTCTACAGTGGGATTGGAACCTGCAACTTAAAGATTCCTTACTTCGCGGCTGTAACCACCGCGCCACGCGAGAGAAGTCAATAAATTTAATTATTATTTCTTTCATGTGAATCCTTTTTTAACATTGAAATGGGTATGCCTATATACGTACAAATAAAGAAGGGATATTCAAAACATAAATTTCATGAACCAGCAAATTGATATAACATTAGAAAATAACGATTTGATTTTTTTTTTTGGGGGGGGGGGACTTCTTTAAGTTAACAGTACAGGAAACAATAGCTTTTCTTCAATTTTATCAACACATTACATTGTAATCATTAGAATTCTTCAAATTTGTGCGAATACACGTAGATACAATTTGTGCAGTTAACTTTTTTTTTTATTGTTGTATTTCTTTTGTTAAGTCTACTTTGTTTATCTTCAACACAAAAGCTGGTTAATTACAACATGTCATTGTTATCGACTGTAATTCATTACATTTCCAATGCAATTTTTTTTTTGATTCAATGATCGTTTAACACCTTAATTGATTTCTCTGCATGAGTTATGTATCTGACAACATTACGTAAAAGTACGCATGTAGTGTTTATGACGTAGAAATGTTCAATCTTTTAGCAATTTATTACTGATTGGCCCATATAGTAGGGACTCTTGATTTTCAATATACAAGGAAAATTTTACTTTCAAAATATTGATATCCACAAATCCCCCTCCATTAATGCTAGGTTTGATTCTTACAGAAATAATTGGCATTTGTCTATCTGTCACAAGAAATTAAACTCTTTCTCCCTCTCTTTTCTTAATATAGGTCGTCATTCATACATTCTTTTTTCCGTTTACCTACCCAGGGTCCCTGTAGCTGGTCCTCCAAGGAAAAGTCTGTATTTGTTGGTTTCGTCGGCAACAGAGAATTGGTTGTATAATTCAAAGAGCTTTGTCCCATTGGTCAGTGTGATGGTGACGTAGAGGGAGGAGTTACTTCTCTTAGTAAGTTGATGTATGACGTCATTTCCTTAAATATTTTATCGTCGTTTTGTATATAACGAATGAATAAGCAAAACATATTTTTTATGCTGTCATATAATTCAACATTTGATTGTGAAGGTATGCAGAAAATTCTAATTGTGTAGTGCATGCAGCAATTAACATACATGCTTTGAAATCAATGTAGGGAAATCCTTATATATTTTGTTTTTTTACATAAATTGTTATCAACTTCATTTTAACTGCTAAAAAAAATAAATGCTAATTAAAACTGTTAACGATCAGAAGAATTATCATCCCCTAAAACAACATAAAATATTACAGAGTTATAAAATGGGTACAATGTAAATAGCAAATGAATGGTTCCCCGAGGGAGGGGAATTTTTCTACATCTGGAACCCTAACCCTTGGAAATCCATAAATTTGTTATATCCTCTGTAGTCATTCTATAACTGTTTATAGTTTACCTATCCAGTAGGATCCGTTAGGATTCCCGAATCCCGTCTTGTAGTCCGTCCAGTTTCTGTTGAATGACACTGAACCACTCACACGTTTCTGGATAGCCTAAGGATTTATGAATTATGTCGGGATTATACAAGAAAGTAGTGTAGTTGTTTTTTTAAATACGATTTATGAAGTATAAGAAGTTTTTTTTTTATTTATTTTTTTTTTGTTGATAGTTTATTTTTACTTTCACACAAATTATACAAATACAAAACAGACGTATCTGTAAATAAATATACAAGATAGTTTGAAAGAAAGCAAAAACTAAAAAGAGGTAATAAAAACTAGTGTGAAAGTTTATGTAGAGAGAAAGAGAGGGAGAGGAAGAGAGAGAGAGAGAGAGAGAGAGAGAGAGAGAGAAAGTGAGAGAGGGAGAAAGATGTGGGACACAAACATTCTTGAATAAGTAACGGTAATTTTTGTTAAAATATTTCAACTATTCCCTGCCAAATGTCTTTCAAATTTATCATAAACTCAAAACTTGTGTATTATATAAATCCCAACAACTATTTAAAGTAGTAAAAAACTTCGTTATTAAATTTATGATATTATATTTCTTTTCTACAGTGTAATTAAAAAAAATATTCATTTCAGAATTTCATTATCTTCCTGTAAAATAAACTAGAACAACCATTTAATGTTCATTAAGCGAAAAGATTTGATATCAGCGTTAAAATAAAAAATTAATAAATTGTTAAATAAGGAGTAGTTATAATTGATGGTGGAGCTGAAGAGAGAGAGAGAGAGAGAGAGAGAGAGAGAGAGAGAGAGAGAGAGAGAGATATCTTACTGTCCACCCTCCACCTTCTGTAATCATGTCACAGAAGACGCTGATCTTGCTGTTATTACCAAATGAATAAATATCATAGACACCAGATTCTGTATTAATTTTATTATAGATGTCCTTGCAATCTGTATATTTGTATAACTCTGAAAGAGAAAAGAATAAATACATGATATGATAATGATTATGATTTAATGTCTCTCTCATTCTCTCACTCTCCAAAATATCTGATTTTGTTTGTTTCATCAGCAACAGAGAAGTGTTTGTTATGCATTATTCATTCCTTCATTAAGCATATCATTGACGGTTCCATAAAAAAATCTTTTTATTAGAATGACCTTTAATATCTTTAGTTTTGATATGCTATTCATCAAACAGTCGTTTATAAAAATAATAGAATAAAAATGATGAGACATATTTGTATATAAAAATATTCTGTGATTGATGAAACAAAGTAGACTATTTTAAAATATATCATAAAATTATGTTATGTTGGAATTCACAATATCAAAGTAACATATATTCCTGGTTCCAAATGATGAATGTTTCATAGAAGTGGTTATTGTGAGACGTAAAAACTAGAAAGAAACAAAACAAAAATTAGTAAAATACTGTGGTTTTTGTCATTTAATATTAAACTTTATGTATTTAGCCCCACTAAAGAATATATCTCTTAAATTTATTTTTGTTTATTACGTTATGACTGTACTTTAATTTGTAATTATTATAAGTAAGTACAAATATGTAAATTAATGTTAAATGGATATTGATTTTAAGAATAAGGAAGAATCTCCAAAGCGGAAAAAAACCAACTACATAGATAGAAAAAACTTCATCTTAAAGGATTATTTACTTCAAAAAGTGTTAAAGATTAGCACTGAATTTGTAAAATTATTAAAAATATGCTTGTATACTGAAGCAAATAAAATATGTCAATATGGATAAAAAGATTTGATTGTTTATACTTAATTATGTTTATAGAAGATTCTTTTTATATGGAATATTTATCACACTTTGATGATGATTTTATGAGTTTGCACAAGCTAGAACTCATATTTTTTTTATTTCACATGCTGAATACTATCATTTAATAAAAAAAAAGTACTGAGTATTTCGGGAAAAAACCCAAATGGATTGGAACCAAGGACCCCTCTGGGAAGCGAGAGACATACCACTACACCAAGTAACTGCTGTACTTTAACAAAAATTATATGTAAAGATGAAGTCACATACATGTGTATATTCACGTTAGATATTGTCAAAATTTTTCACAATGCATGGTGTCTAATTTAACCTACATTAAACAGTTCTCATAGATGTAATAAGAATATAAAGTCTATAAAAATATATGAGAACCTGTTTATACGTAACGTACGGAGGGACGGACAGACCCAAATTAATATCCCTCACTTTTCAAGCTGGGGACAAAAATGTTTTAACAGTTATCGAGATTGACATATTTTAAAAGTTTACTGTTGCTTAATCCTAATTTTAACAATTTTTTATTAAATTCATAAAAACATTATGCATCGTCTGTCCATTGAAATATTATTTTAAGGTGGATCATCCCTCTGATAAGAGAGATAACTCTTCTTATAAAAAAGATAACTTTCCTTAGACATTTTGTCATGAAATTCAGTGAATTGTCATGTCAGAGTTTACAAGTTTCATTCATGCCAACAATTTCATAGTCAACTCAATGAAGGATATGGAAATAATTGAGTATTCAATCTCAACGTCCATTAAACAAATATACAAAATAAGAACAGAGCAAACACGGACCTCCGAAACATCAAACGTGGGATCAGGTGCCATGGAGGAGTTAGCATCCCCTGCCGACTGGTCACACTCGCCGTGTGCTCGTTGTCATAATCAGGAAATAACGAAAAAAAATCCGTGGTCAATTCAGTGTATAAATAATGGACTAACAATTGGTATGAAAAACGTCAGTCAGCATTTCATTCAATGATAAATTGTATTTGCTGACAAGGTCATTGTATCGACCATAGAATTTACGAAATGATGACTTTAAACGAGACTGTTGATATTCTTGTTTCATCAACTTGCTTGTCAATAATTTACCTCGTTTAAGAAATTGTTCATACGTAGAGCATGCTCTAGCGTATCGAATCAACTGAGAAATAAATACACCGTATGCAGGTGATGGAGGTATATTGCTGCATAAGTACGGGAATCAAACTTATTCTAAGGTACAAATGTTGATTTATAGTTTCTATTGCTTGTATGTACATTAATGATTTATAATAATTTACTTAAAACATTTATACTCAGTTCCTTTAAACAGTGTAAAGTGAGAAATCTCTACCTCTTAAAGTATAATTCTTTTAATTGTACAGAAAATCCAGATGCAGTATTGTTTCTAAACATTTAATTAATATTTTGTTTCATTAAAAATATTTTTTAGGGCGATAATTGAAGGAAAACTCTTCTTTATGGATGCGTGTTATTTTACATGCACAGAAAACAATTTGTAATTGTGGTTTAAAAAGCAGCGCTTCGGTATGTTTTCTAATGGGAATTAGATAGGTATGAGAGTAAATATTATTTTTATATATACCTCATATTTCTAATTTAATTGTGAGATAAAAAATAATTAATTTTTCTATGTACCATATCAAACTTTTTTCACATCATGATTTGACATATTATTCATTTCTGAAAAAGTAAGCAACGCTTCATACTACAAACTATTTTCCATTTGAATTTAATGCTATAGTTCTTACTGAAAATCAATGTCTGGATTTTAAAAAAAATAAGTCGGGAAATTTGGAGCAGAGGGATATTGTCCCTTAATGAGCTTCTATTTTTGAGAATGCTTTACCTTGACATTTCACATAAAATAATTCATATGCCATCCGAATACAAGCAAAAAAAATAATAAAAATAATAATAATGAGGTGTATTAGGTGTATGTGCATATTAAAAATCTGTCATTGGTGTACCAAAGCAAAATATCATAGAATACATCATTTAAATGATGTACTAACGTTGGATTTCCCAAGAAAAGAGTGACATCAATTCCTTATTCCAAATAATGAACGCATCAGTGATGTCCTTATTGTGAGAAAACGTTTCACAAAAAAGGGTTAATATGCTCAGAGTAGTTCAAACAATATGTGTCGATCGGGTGACACACTACTTAAGGTTTTCTTTAAATAAATAAATAAAATTAAATTTTCTCAAAATGATTATCACATTTAACATTGGCTATGTGAATATTCTGACCTATTGGGTCATACTGCTAAATTAACTCCAGATACATCATAAGTTTAACTGTCAGGTGTCAAAAATTATATTTGTTACACCAGTGATATAAAATAGTACACCATATAACATTATTGTAGTAAAATGTTAAAATATTCTACAAACAAGTTTGCAATATTAGCTATTGCTAAATTATCTTTCAGTACAAAAAAAACTTTACAAATGAATTTGATTTTATAACAAAGATTTATTCACTAAAATGGATAGGCTTCCTATGAAGAAATCAACAGAATATACATGCCCAAGCAAAGGAATTTTTAAAAACTGAATTTGATTTTAGAAGATGTTTTATTTATTTCTACAATGTTTATGGTGATAACGAACAGTATTCAATATGAAAGTCTATAAAACAATATGAAATTGTGAGCAGAGTAAACACAGACCTCCAAAACATCAGAGGAGGGATCAGGTGCCATGGAGGAGTGAGCAACCCCTGTTGACCGTTCACAATGCTTTATCATTATTGGGAAATAACGGAGATCCCGTTGTCAATTCAATGTATAAATAATGGACTAACAATAACTGTAAAAAATGTCAGTCAGCATTTGACTCAATGAAAAATTATATTTCCTTTCAAGGTCATTGCATCGAATATAGAACCTAGGAAATTATGACTTTAAACGAGA
>PRKT01001675.1:0-22868 GCA_003671525.1 Saccostrea glomerata | reverse complement strand
AAATGCTGACTGACGTTTTTCCTACCAATTGTTAGTCCATTATTTATACACTGAATTGACCACGGATTTTTTCCGTTATTTCCTGATTATGACAACGAGCACACGGCGAATGTGACCGGTCGGCAGGGGATGCTCACTCCTCCATGGCACCTGATCCCACCTCTGATGTTTCGGAGGTTCCTGTTTGCTCTGCTCTTATTTTGTATATTTGTTTAATGGACGTTGAGATTGAATACTGTTCGTTATTTCCATATCCTTCTTATAAAAACACATTTAAGAAGCAAAGAAAAATATACATATATTTAAATATTTCGCATTGTTTCTTACAAATTGTATAAATACTTAATTACATAGAATTCATTAATATTTTATACCAACGTATCAACAGATCACACAACAGCATTTATATAATATGTATATTACAAATCCATATAAACATGTAACAGTAACTCACAATACGAAAAGCGTACCTTGGAAACTTCCCACTCTTGATATGATAAGAAACAAAACAAAATAAAATATCATTATCGAACAATTTTTCCCCAAAGGGTTAACATTTTATTTTTACACGGAAAATAAATAAAATATATAAATGTGCTATTTTTGGTCTTCATCTGATCTAAAATCATGGTGAGTACATTAATTTATTAAATAGGAAAGTTTCAGTTTTCTACTTCCTGTATATTCCTTGGTTTATTAAGGAATCACTGCCTTTGTAGGAGACTATGCCAGGGCATCAACAATAGTGGGAAAGATGGGATAATTTGCATAACAGGCAGAGTATGTACGAAAAAGTAGGAGTTGGGTTTTAATTATTGGAGAAAGCGGGATAACTCTGTTAATATTTTTCGATTCCTCTGACCAGAAGCGATGAATCCACAATTTTAATAAATCTTTTTTGCCACATCTGTGTCATCATCTTTCTTCTTCGGGTGATATTCTATTCTTCTAAGTTTATTATGTCTGTTATCCAAGGAAAAAAAATGAAGTTTATGTAAGGAATATCTTGTGACTCGATATGAGAATACTAAATGTATGAATTAGTGTAACAGGCTGTAAAGTGAGCAGGTTAACAGTAACTTACATGTGGTTGCTAACATTTTGTCATGTTCTATAGATGCATATGTAATTTTACATGTATATATTGTCTTAGGACGAATATTTCTTTAGTTTTAATGCTAAAGAGAATATAGTTTTAATTCATAGTATTAAGTGATTTAGAGATAAGAACATGTTGATATAGATCTATTTGATTACTGAGTAATTTTGACCTGATTTGTGCATATCAGCATGCCTCAAGCATAATGACTGCACCTATTGTGTACACGTGAGTTCGGGTCAAGTTAGGTTATTTTACTATGCAATTCAATTTCTGTCGAGCAAAATTAAACCTTTTAGTTAGAAAGAATAACTACAGCATTGATGATCTATGTTTATGCCCATTTATTATAATTTCATCGTTGGGAAAACCATATCTAAGTCATCAATCTTGATTACATTGTTTCGCAATAAGTCAATACTGAGTATGTCTTATCCGGTTGAAGTATTACCTGAAGAACTGAAGGGAGAAGATGCTACACATGTGGCAATGGCAGAATTTTAAAACTTCGTCAGACATATACCTTTTTTGTAATCATGCCAACTTAATGGTAAGCAAGACGTACTCAGGCTATAGATAAAGTCTGCTAATACACCAGGCAATATTAACATTTATATCAGTAACATAAGAACACAAAATGGCAATATTTCCTTAATACACGAGCTTGTTTTAATTATCAGTTGACTACAACTAATAGACATTAGATATGACATGACTAGAATTCAGCACATTAGAGCCATTCCATTGCACGCGGGTAACAGTTTGTAAATATTTACGCTTTTTAAAAAAAAAAAATCCTTGGGAGGAGGGGGGTGGGGGCATTAAATATTTATAAGCTGATTTATAATTAAGTATATTTTTTAAAGATATCAAAAAAAAAAAAATGCGGACATTTTTATTTTTATACCTCCAGCATTAAAACTGTGCTTTTTTTAAATCCTTTTATCAATTTTGTCTACAATACGTTATAATTTAAAAGCCTTGAAACATGAATCTACTTCAAGCTACAGAAACCGTAGCGTTATGTTTTATATTTTATTATTGATGAAAACGCAACCGATCTCCTAAAGTAAGTATTGAGTAGTTAACGGCGTCTTCTGCCAACTTTGGGGATATGTTTTTCTTCATTTCAGCATTAAACGATCATTACCTTTCATTCCCAAATGTAAGATATATTCTTTTTTCAACCTGTATTTTGTATCCGCCTCCAACCCCTTTATAGGCTTCTCTTGTGACCCCCTCCCCCGAAAAAAAATGTTTTTATCAACTAAAAAAAGGATTTGATAAAGTTTAATGGACGATTATAAAGGGTCAGAGGGTAGATATAACATACAGGTTGTTAAAGAGTATTTCTCAAATTAGGAAAGGACAGGTGGTTTACAAAATAATGCAGGGAAGTAGAAAAATTTTTTTATCCGGAAGACTAGTGCTTGCACTAATCGGGTTACCTTCTATGAATAAAGTATTATTATTATTATTATTATTATTATTATTATTATAAATGCGGACATTTTTATTTTTATACCTCCAGCATTAAAACTGTGCCTTTTTAAAATCCTTTTATCAATTTTGTCTACAATACTTTATAATTTAAAAGCCTTGAAACATGAATCTACTTCTAGCTACAGAAACCGTAGCTTTATGTTTTATATTTTATTATTGATGAAAACGCAACCAATCTCCTAAAGTAAGTATTGAGTAGTTAAGGACGTCTTCTGCCAACTTTGGGGATATGTTTTTCTTCATTTCAGCATTAAACGATCAATTACTTTTCATTCCCAAATGTAAGATATATTCTTTTTTCAACCTGTATTTTGTATCCGCCTCCAACCCCTTGATAGGCTTCACTTGTGACCCCCTCCCCCGAAAAAAAATGTTTTTATCAATAAAAAAACGATTTAATAAAGTTTAATGGACGATTATAAAGGGTCAGAGGGTAGATATAACATACAGGTTGTTAAAGAGTATTTCTCAAATTAGGAAAGGACAGGTGGTTTACAAAATAATGCAGGGAAGTAAAATTTTTTTTTATCCTGCAACTACCCCTTGCACTGACCTAACAAAGCTTACCTAATAAACCAAAGCTTTATCCGGTCACTGCCCTAATAAAGCATCGCGTATGTATTCCAACGTTCTTAAAGCATTGTTACGTCACATTTATTGCAATGTTTACGAAATGGCTTCGTAGATTCAACTGCAGAGATGTGCCTAGATCAGTCGGAAAAAGCTTGTTTTGGACGTTCCAATGTAAAATTTTGTTGCAGGTTAAACAAGATACATGATAACTGTCTTGAAATATAAGCGATATTTGGGATTAGGGTCGAAAACGCAAGCCTCGCCCTCTATCACGTTTTCTTACCCTCGCCCAAATATCGCTTATATTTCAAGACAATAACCATGCATTTTTTATATCCCTATCCATGCGCAAAATTTAGCGCCGTGAAATGAACAACATTTGCTTCAAGGGATCTGTAGCATTTTTTGTCTAAAAGACTCAAATATATTTCAGTGTGACATTAATGTTTCTAAAGGTGGCTTATAAAACTTCAAACTGCTGAAGAAGAGCGGGGAATTTGATTTTCGCTTATGACCTTACTCTGTGAAGGCCTTCAACGTTAATGTCATAAAAAGTCATCATATAATACTTTGTTTTCCCATTAATTGGTTAAGCATTACATGCAGCCTTTTCTACACACTGTATATATAAAATACACGAACAAGTAACGAGAAATATTGGTGTTTGAAAATAAAATTTACGTAATTATCATCTCTACATCATTTACAAACTGTAACAGAATGAAATTCTAATTATCAACACACATGGACGGAGATGACAGACTGATGGATACTACTTCTACACAGTTACTGTGACCTTTCACGGGGATCAGTTGAAATTCAAGGAATGTAAAAAAAAAACATTGTCTTTGTTGTTAACATACTTTATATCATTAGACTATTAATTATAAAACTACAATTGATAAAATAAAAACAAAACTTTTATTATGTAACAATACTAAATGCGATTTTCTTGTTTTTAGTAATGAATGTTACATGTACAACACTAACTTAAACATAATACACGTAAGGACTTTTCAATGAATTCATTACACATAATAACATTATATATTTATTACATTGTATATACTGTAGAAACCACCATTACGTCTTAAAATAAAGTTTTCATCATCTATAATAAAAGTATATAACTTTTCATATCATGCGTGAACAAGTATGGATATGAAGATGTAAAAAGTCAGTGAGGTTTAATCATCATGAGGGTCTCTTTTATCTGTTTACCGTCAGTCACTGTAGGATACCATGGATGGGTCCAGGACCCCGGGGACCATTGACCGTTAAGGAAGGCGAAGCAACAGGCGTTGAACCACCAGCCTCCTCTACTGTCACTGTCAGCAGCACAGTTAACTTTCCACAACCGGTCGTTATCTCTGTCCAGGGTGGTGAAGGACATCCCAGACAGATCTGTGTAATCACGAGAACCGGTGTCCAACATACTGTCTCCTGTAGAATTAAAAAAGAAAAAGATACATGGACACTTGTTTAAAATAGATCTCCAGTCAATCTGTCGTTATCTCTGTCTGGGGTTGTGAAGGACATCCCAGACAGGTCGTAATAACAATTACCAGTGTCAAACATAGAGTCACCTGTGGAATTATCAAATAAAAATATTACACGGAAACATATATCAGATTAGATCAGTATTGTTTGCTTAAAATTAAAAGCTAAAGGAAAACATCTATAGTATTTGACATTAAAAATAATTTTGATTTGTCTTAATTTGTATTGCTTACAATTAAAATTAACAACACCTTTTTTCATTTAACATTTGTCTTTGTTTCTCTGTTGTCTGTCAATTGATTTCTTTTTTGACTGAATACGAACATGTTGATGAGTCTCAACAGAAATAAAAGATTGATTGATTAATTGATTGATTGAATGTTTGAAGTTTAGGGTCCCTCTCGAGCATTTTTCCCTCATATGGAGACGCCATCATTGCAGGTAAAGAACAAGAAATTTTGTTTTATAATACATGTTATACACGGGAATTGAGCGGATCGCTATGTTTATCATGCCAGCATCTTCTACGACACTGGACCTTGATTTATACGATCTAATCCGAAGGACCAGTCTGCACGCCCTACAATGGGATTGGAACATGCGACGTAAAGATTCCTTACTTCGCGGCTCTAACCACCGCGCCATGGAGGGGAGGGGGGTGCCCCTCTTTAAGTTAACAGTACATGAAACAATAGCTTTTCTTCCATTTTATCAACACATTAATCATTAGAGTTCTTCAAATTTGTGCGACTACACGTAGATACTATTTGTGAAATTAACTTTTTTCTTTATTTTTGGATTGCTTTTGTTAAATCCACTATGCATATCTTCAACACAAAAGCGGGATAATTACAAAAAGTCATCGTTATCGACTGTAATTAATTTCATTTCCAATGCAAGGTTTTTTTTTAATTCAATAATTCAATAATCGTTTAACACCTTAACGAATTTCTCTGTATGAGTTATGTATCTGACAACATAACGTACAAGTTTGCATGTAGTGTTTATGACGTGGAAATGTTCAATCTTTTAGCAGTTTATTACTGATTGGCTCATATAGTATGGACTCTTGATTTTCAACATACAAGAAAAAAATTACTTTGAAAATATTGATATCCACACATTAACCCCCCCCCCCTCCATTAATTTCGAAACAATAGGGATGATTCTCAGAGAAACAGTTGGCTTTTGTCTATCCGTCACAAGAAATTAAACTCTCTCTCTTTATCTCTATCTCTCTCTTTCTATCTTCCCCCTCTCGCTCTTTCTCTCTCTCTCTCTCTCTCTCTCTCCCTCTCTCTCTCTCTCTCTCTCTCTCTTACCCGACATAACCGACTTGTGAGGAATTGGGCGCATGGAATACATTGTGGGGAAAGTGCTTCCGTATGACAATTTTAATAAAATAATAGGCAATTTTTATGGAAAATAACTATATTACTATAGACTCTCCTTTATAATCCTAAAAATTACGTATCTGTCGTCTCAGTATGTAATCAAAAATTATGGGGAATGTTTTTTATCACTCATTCTTATGGGGAACGTCATCAGAACTCCTCTGGCTTTACTGTTGGATTTAACAATTATATCATTCTTGATGTTTTTGAACATTTTTCTCCTAATCCTCTACTTATTCGTGGATACAGTTTTACATAGACATGTGGTATTTTGATGTATAGTCTGTTTAAAATCGCTGAATAAATTTTTAACACTGAATAAATGACGTCACAATATTTACGAAACTCGTTACATTGAACATCGAGCCCGATTCCACTTTTGTCCACAAACATGCAACTGTTTCTATATCGAATCTAGGAACGGACTGGAAATTGATTTTGTTCATTTATATTTATGTAATAAAAGTAAAATAAAAGGGGAATATATCAAGGATGACAGATAAACGCTGTTGAGTTTTTCTGCATTATTTCCAACTATAACGAGACCTTTATCATGTTTATATTCTAGGATACAATGACATTTTTCAGCGGAATAGGAAGTGTGCATTAAGTTTCGTTTATTATTTAATCAAAATAATTTAAAGGTAACAAGTCATTATAGATAGTGAATTTAAACCCATCTACTCCTTCCTTCCCATTTTTTCCCGATCCAACATTTCCACAATTTAAATAAAATAGTTTTTGTCTTTAGTTGAATCGTTTCTCTCTTTTAAAAAATGGTACTCTAGTTCATTTCTCCTTTAAAAGACATATTTGTAAAATAATAAACGAAGTCTTCAATTGATCGATGAATTAGAGAGATCAACAAATCGTTTAATTAAAAATTATTTGTTAGCAGCATTTGTTGAGTTCAGTATATCAATTCATTTTCTAGCTTAAAAATTGTTTCATAAATTTTCAAAGTCAGAAGTTATATTTTTTCATTCAGTAAATCAATCTGACATTATCCCCACGTTACGCAGTTGGGCGTGTTCGTTTGTGGGTGAATGGGCGTCGGAAGTAAATTGAAAGTGGGATAGGTAATCGAAAGTGGGGGATGGGGCTAAACCAACGAATAAAAGTAAACCAAAAAAATAATAAACCCCAATTTTCAATGCTTATATTATGTCAACCTTTGAAAAAAGTGGGGGGGGGCTGAGCCCCCCCTAGCCCCCACCACGGTTCTGACGCCTATGGGTGAGTGACGTAATTTGCATCCTCTTCTTAAGTGTGTTTTGAGTGTTTTATTTATTTTACAAAAATTCAAAATCATTTGTAACTTAATGATTTTATCTCAGCGTTTGATTTTCAACTATTTTGAGTAATATATGAACTGAAAAAAATGCTATATAATGTAACATTATGTTTTTATTTAAAAAAAAATACAAATAAATCACGCAGAATACACCGACAGAAAAAAATAGATGCTGTCACGAGACAGTAATGACTGCACTAAGGTGTTTGCCTCGAAATACGCACTCTTTCCAAGGAAAAAGTCGAAATATAAATCTACACAGGGGTAATAAGGAAGCATACAATATATTCCACCTTGACTAGATCAGTGCTACATTATGACGTCATAGTAGGCAATATGACGTCATTTTGAACACAAGTGTTCGTAATATCATTATTTAGAGATGTAATTTAACTCTAGAAAATGAATAGAAAGGTGTTAACAATAAACACAAATAAAATGTTTTTATTTTGATTTGCTGTGTCAGTCATTTTGATTAAAAATCTACCACCGATGACGTCATATGTGTTTATCAAGTAACTTGGGAATTGATTATGTCGTGTAAACAGAATTTGGCTAACACAGCAGATACAAAGATACGTAAATGGAATTCAAAAGAAAGTATCGTTAATATTGTATGAAATTCATATGGAGTTCATCTAATTAAACAGGTATGCTAATTTAATTTCAAAGATTATATTCTATTTCGAAGACAGTAAGCTATATACGTAGCCCGGTCGGCCTTTCCTCTGTTATTCATGGCAAAAATAGTACAACAGAACAACAACAAGTTAAATTGATGCAAAGCATCAAATCGGCCGCAAACAAAATTTACATGTAGCATTAAAGAAATTTCTTTCACTATTTTCAAAGTGTCCATGCAAGGAAAGCGCGTCAAGATATTCAAAGGTGAAATAGCTGAATCATTTTTATTTAAGGCTGTCTTCAAAGCAAAATAAATAATTAAATAAAATTAAAACAAATAGACATATAACAGCATTTACATGTACTTATAAATAGATTATGATAAATGATAAGATTTTATTGTCATCAAAATGAAGATGTAGGTCTCTCAAGAAAAACCGCGTGCTGATACCCTGGTAGCACTGGTTCTCTGCCCTTGATTCCAGTCGCTGCCGCTAGGAATTGGTTTTTTAGGGCGCTTGCGCCCGTGAACCAATGTCAGGGTACCAGTCTAATACCCTGGATCTTGGTCACGTGATAATGCCCATGGCTATGCTGCAAGGCGCAGTGCAAAATGTAGAAAAATGTCTGTGTATTATTTGCAGCTGTAGAGCAAGTTTATAACATTTTTTTCTGGTTGAATTTTACAAAAATAATTTTTATTCACCATGCACTTTAGCCTGGTTCCCGAGGCCTTCCGATTGTGCAAGCACAGAAGCTGTGCTTGCACAATCGGAAGGCCTCGGGAACCAGGCTACATGCACTTTTACACGTCATTATTATCCGGAAAATCATGACGATTTCCTTTCATATCTTATACACTCCCAAGCTGGGGAGTATCTATTGTAAACACTTTTTACATAACGATAAATTATCAATTATCTGATGAGAAATGATAGTTAAATTGAAACACAGTAGCGGCAATTAATACTAAGTTAAAAGCAATTTTTTAAAATATTTTACTCATGATTTTTACTTGTCATCATTTGAGAAATATTTTCCTGAACTAAAGAAAAATAACGTCTCATTTCCCCTTGTGCACTTTCTAACACAATCACAAATAGATCGGCCGCTGCTGCGGCCGATAATAAGCTGGATATTTCAACACATAAGATTTGTACAGATGGTACTTTGGCTAACACGGCAGGTACAAAGATACGTAAATTGGAGTTTAAAAGAAAGTATCCTTAATATTGTATGAAATTCATATGGAGTTCAGTTAATTACACAGGTATGCTAATTTAATTTCAACGATTATATTCTATTTCGAAGACAGTAAGCTATATACGTAGCCCGGTCGGCTTTTCCTCTGTTATTCATGACAAAAATAATACAACAGAACAACAATAAGCATAAGATTTGTACAGATGGTAAATTTGCCTTCTGACAAAATTAGAAAGTGCTGCTAGAATCCCGAGTTAAGCGTGGTTTTACGAAAAATCTCGGTTCACATGTATAAAATTCAAATCATAGGGCAAGGTTTCTTACGAATTTGTGGAATAATTAGTTTACTGATAGGACAGCATGATTCTAGCAGCACTTTTTAGGAAAAATATATGTTTTTCAACTATATTATTTAATCAAAGACATTATCAAACTCCGGGGTATTGTTGTTCTTTTAGCTTTTTATTAAGGAAAGGTTCATTCTCTATAAGACCATTTTCCGGCCTACGATAAAATCACTTTAAAATGTGATTTTATACAACTATATTCATTCTAATTCAATATTTTGATGTTTGTTTTTCAACATCAATCATCTAAGTCACGTGATTTACAGATAAAAAATGGCTGTCAGTTAAAGAAAAATTAAGGGTAGATCTATTTAAATGTATACCAAAACAAATAATTTATTCTTTTATGTGAACTAGCGATTTTTAAATTTCTTGTGACCTAAATTCAGAACACGGACAATGCATTTATGATATGCTTGTCCATCAATGGGGACAAAATTCAAAAATAATTCAGTACAGAGTGGGTTATGCTATGTTATTTTAATAAATGTTTAACTTATACTTGAACTTTTTTTTATCGTCAACTTACCGTTCATGGTAGCTCAGTCGGTAGGGCGCTCGCTCCGTGATCGGGAGGTCGTGAGTTCGTATCTCGGCCGCAACGGATCTAGTCAATAAAATGGGTAGCAACTGTTCCTTCGCAATGCGCTCGGCAAAAGTGTAAATTGAGTCCTTCGGATGAGACCCTAAAACTGAGGCCCTGTGTCAACGGCAGGCGATGGCATGATAAAGATCCCTCACTTCTCAATGGCCCTGAGTGCCGAGCAAACTTTAAAAAGCCCTTTGTCGGCATACGTTAAACAATATACAATCAATCAATCAAACAATCTATAGTCAACTAACCTTACTTATGCAGCAATAAACATTCATCACCTACTGAGTATATTTATCTCAGTTGATTCAATACACAAGAGCATTCCCTTAAAATGAACAATTTCTGAAACGAGGTAAATTATTTATAAATAAGCTGATGAAACAATAATATCAGCAGTCTTGTTTAAAGTCATAATTTCCTAGGTTCTATATTCGATGCAATAACCTTGAAAGGAAATATAATTTTTCATTGAGTCAAATGCTGACTGACATTTTTTACAGTTATTGTTAGTCCATTATTTATACATTGAATTGACAACGGGATATCTGTTATTTCCCAATAATGATAAAGCATGTGTGACCGGTCAACAGGGGTTGCTCACTCCTCCATGGCACCTGATCCCTCCTCCGATGTTTTGGAGGTCTGTGTGTACTCTGCGCACAATTTTAAACTGTTTTATAGACTTTCATATTGAATACTGTTCGTTATCACCAGAAGAATTGTAGAAATAAATAAAACATAAAAATCAAATTCAGTTTTTAAAAATTCCTTAGCTTGGGCATGTATATTCTGTTGATTTCTTCATAGGAAGCCTATCCATTTTAGTGAATAAATCTTTGTTATAAAATCAAATTCATTTGTAAAGTTTTTTTTACTGAAAGATAATTTAGCTATAGCTAATATTGCAAACTTGTTTGTAGAATATTTTAACATTTTACTACAATAATGTTATATGGTGTACTATTTTATATCACTGGTGTAACAAATATAATTTTTGACACCTGACAGTTAAACTTATGATGTATCTGGAGTTAATTTAGCAGTATGACCCAATAGGTCAGAATATTCACATAGCCAATGTTAAATGTGATAATCATTTTGAGAAAATTTAATTTTATTTATTTAATTAAAGAAAACCTTAAGTAGTATGTCACCCGATCGACACATATTGTTTGAACTACTCTGAGCATATTAACCCTTTTTTTGTGAAACGTTTTCTCACAATAAGGACATCACTGATGCGTTCATTATTTGGAATAAGGAATTGATGTCACTCTTTTCTTGGGAAATCCAACGTTAGTACATCATTTAAATGATGTATTCTATGATATTTTGCTTTGGTACACCAATGACAGATTTTTAATACGCACATACACCTAATACACCTCATCATTATTATTTTTTTTATTTTTTTTTTTTGCTTGTATTCGGATGGCATATGAATTATTTTATGTGAAATGTCAAGGTAAAGCATTCTCAAAAATAGAAGCTCATTAAGGGACAATATCCCTCTGCTCCAAATTTCCCGACTTATTTTTTTTAAAAATCCAGACATTGATTTTCAGTAAGAACTATAGCATTAAATTCAAATGGAAAATAGTTTGAAGTATGAAGCGTTGCTTACTTTTTCAGAAATGAATAATATGTCAAATTATGATGTGAAGAAAGTTTGATATGGTACATAGAAAGATTAATTATTTTTTATCTCACAATTAAATTAGAAATATGAGGTATATATAAAAATAATATTTACTCTCATACCTATCTAATTCCCATTAGAAAACATACCGAAGCGCTGCTTTTTAAACCACAATTGCAAATTGTTTTCTGTGCATGTAAAATAACACGCATCCATAAAGAAGAGTTATCCTTCCATTATCGCCCTTAAAAAATATTTTTAATGAAACAAAATATTAATTAAATGTTTAGAAACAATACTGCATCTGGAATTTCTGTACAATTAAAAGAATTATACTTTAAGAGGTAGAGATTTCTCAATTTACACTGTTTAAAGGAACTGAGTATAAATGTTTTAAGTAAATTATTATAAATCATTAATGTACATACAAGCAATAGAAACTATAAATCAACATTTGTACCTTAGAATAAGTTTGATTGAGTTGACTATGAAATGGTTGGCATGAATGAAACTTGTAAACTCTGACATGACAATTCACTGAATTTCATGACAAAATGTCTAAGGAAAGTTATCTTTCTTATAAGAAGAGTTATCTCTCTTATCAGAGGGATGATCCACCTTAATATAATATTTCAATGGACAGACGATGCATAATGTTTTTATGAATTTAATAAAAAAAAATGTTAAAATTAGGATTAAGCAACAGTAAACTTTTAAAATATGTCAATCTCGATAACTGTTAAAACATTTTTGTCCCCAGCTTGAAAAGTGAGGGATATTAATTTGGGTCTGTCCGTCCGTCCGTACGTTACGTATAAACAGGTTCTCATATATTTTTATAGACTTTATATTCTTATTACATCTATGAGAACTGTTTAATGTAAGTTAAATTAGACACCATGCATTGTGAAAAATTTTGACAATATCTAACGTGAATATACACATGTATGTTACTTCATCTTTACATATAATTTTTGTTAAAGTACAGCAGTTCCTTGGTGTAGTGGTATATCTCTCGCTTCCCAGAGAGGTCCTGGGTTCCAATCCCAGACGATCCATTTGGGTTTTTTTCCCGAAATACTCAGTACTTTTTTTTATAAAATGATAGTATTCAGCATGTAAAATGAAAAAAAATATGAGTTCTAGCTTTTACAAACTCATAAAATCATCATCAAAGTGTGATAAATTTTCCATATAAAAAGAATCTTCTATAAACATAATTAAGTATAAGCAATCAAATCTTTTTATCCATATTGACATATTTTATTTGCTTCAGTATACAAGCATACTTTTAATAATTCTACAAATTCAATGTTAATCTTTAACACTTTTTGAAGTAACCAATCCTTTAAGATGAAGTTTTTTCTATCTATGTAGTTGGTTTTCTTCCGCTTTGGAGATTCTTCCTTATTCTTAAAATCAATATCCATTTAACATTAATTTACATATTTGTACTTACTTATAATAATTACAAATTAAAGTACAGTCATAACGTAATAAACAAAAATAAATTTAAGAGATATATTCTTTAGTGGGGCTAAATACATAAAGTTTAATATTAAATGACAAAAACCACAGTATTTTACTTATTTTTGTTTTGTTTCTTTCTAGTTTTTCCGTCTCACAATAACCACTTCTATGAAACATTCATCATTTGGAACCAGGAAGTTATGTTACTTTGATATTGTGAATTCCAACATAACATAATTTTATGATATATTTTAAAATAGTGTACTTTGTTACATCAATCACAGAATAATTTTATATACAAATATGTCTCATCATTTTTATTCTATTATTTTTATAAACGACTGTTTGATGAATAGCATATCAAAACTAAAGATATTAAAGGTCATTCTAATAAAAGATTTTTTTTATGGAAACGTCAATGATATGCTTAATGAAGGAATGAATAATGCATAACAAACACTTCTCTGTTGCTGATGAAACAAACAAAATCAGATATTTTGGAGAGTGAGAGAATGAGAGAGACATTAAAGAGAGAGGAGGGGGAGAGAGAGAAAGAGAGAGAGAGAGGAGAAAGAGAGAGATGAGAGAAAGTGGAGGAGAGAGAGAAAGAGAGAGAGAGAGAGAGGAGAAAGAAAGAGAGAAGAGAGAGAGAGGAGAAGGAGAGAGAGAAAGAGAGAGAGAGGAGAAAGAAAGAGATAAACAGAGAGAGAGGAGAAAGAAAGAGAGAAATAGAGAGAGTGGAGAAGGAGAGAGAGAAAGAGAGAGAGAGAGAGGAGAAAGAAAGAGAGAAAGAGAGAGAGAGGAGAAAGAAAGAGAGAAAGAGAGAGAGAGGAGAAAGAAAGAGAGAAATAGAGAGAGAGGAGAAGGAGAGAGAGAAAGAGAGAGAGAGAGAAGGAGGAGAGAGAGAAAGAGAGAGAGAGGAGAAAGAAAGAGAGAAATAGAGAGAGAGGAGAAGGAGAGAGAGAAAGAGAGAGAGAGGAGAAAGAAAGAGATAAACAGAGAGAGAGGAGAAAGAAAGAGAGAAATAGAGAGAGTGGAGAAGGAGAGAGAGAAAGAGGGAGAGAGGAGAAGGAGAGAGAGAAAGAGAGAGAGAGAGAGGAGAAAGAAAGAGAGAAATAGAGAGAGAGGAGAAGGAGAGATAGAAGAGAGAGAAAAAGAGAGGGAAGGGGAAAGAGAGAGAGAGGAGAAAGAGGAGGGGGTTGGGAGAGAGAGAGAGAGAGAAAGAGAGAGAGAGAGAGAGAGGAGAGAGAGAGAAAGAGTTTTACCCTTTTGACCCCTTTTCGTGTTAAGATGATTTGAATTTCATAGAATTCAACACAATTAAAATACATAATATATGTGACATGTACGAGGGTCGTCAAAAACGTTCGTGAACAGTGACAGTATTTTTGTTAGAATAAATGGTTCTATTGATGTATTTATTTTATTTAAATATATTTCTTATGAAAAAAACCAAGGCAGAATGATTTATTTTTTATTGATGGAACTTGATATCATTTTGTAAAAAACCCTATATATTTATCCCGAGTTATCTAAGAATCACATATCATTACCCAGTCTCTTTAATTTAGAATAACATATCTATATTGTGTCTCCCTAATTCAGAATTACATCTCCATATAGAGTCTTCTTAATAAAGAATCACATATCTAGCCCTAGTCTCTTTATATCAGAATTATTTTTCTATACCAAGTATCCATGATTTAGAAATATATCTCGATATCGGAAATCCTTAATTAAGAATTACGTATTTGTGTCAATTCTCCTTAACTAATAAAAGATAAATTTAAATAGTCCCGTTTTATTACTTATCTATTTTATAAGATGCTGTTCATAGCAGAAATATCAACAACTACTTTCACTTTTTTTCATTTCTGTTATAAATTGTCATTTATTATGACATAAATCGTATATGCGTCTTCAAAAATAGACGTGAATTGGGGAGGTAAGGGGGGGGGGGACTTTTGATTCTGCTTTCCGTTTACATAGTAATCATTTTATGCGTTCTGTCAAAATTAGAGGTAGATTTAAGCTGTTTAAAAAAGTGAAAACCAATTAAATAATAAAAAAAGAATAGCTCATATTCAAAAGAAATGATATGCATTGTTTTGTTTCAGTTAACAAAATGCCTCAAAGGTTCAATTCAGATTTTATTCAAATTCAAGGGTCTGGAGCAGACATCATATATGGTTCTCTTGTGAGACATTCTGTGAAAGCTACACAAAATAAAAATACAAATTAATTCATGTAGATTCACAACTTCAGGTAATATAAATCAAAAACTTCCAAGAAACTTATGTAGATTCATAGGTAAACATTACACAAATTAATCCTGACATTTAAAACTTATATTTGAGTTTCTTCTGTAAATTCTTCTACACTATCAATAGTTAAGCAACACATTATCAACTTGTTCTACTCAAATATCATACAAATTTTGTAAAATTTAACTTTAAACTGACTTTCAAACAGCTTGTGGATTTTAAATCTAAAAATAGCATCGACTTTGAGTTGCAAGTACAGCATAAACAAAAATACTTATGACATGCACAATAAAATGATTGCATAGTAAACTGCAAACAAAATAATCTAATTTTCAGACAATTTCAATTATAAAACTTACATGGTTGCCGCTATATAACAAGAAGTTTCGTTGATAAATTTGAGTGCATGAACCTCGTGCAGACTTCCGGAAATGCCGTTATACAAACAAAAATGAAAGTAGATAAAGATGGACATAAAATTTCCGGATTGATCAGGTGTGGTAACATTACATGCATAATGGTGGTATGAATTTAATATAAAATCACATCTTATATTCCAATAAATTTAGTAATTATGTTAAATTTTTTAATGATTAACAGTGATGTTTAAGAATATGTGTATCCCAGTGACAGTGACTTTATTAATGATCAACAGTGGTGGTTAAGAATATGTCTATCCCAGTGACGGTGACTTTATTGATGATCAACAGTGATGGCTAAGAATAGGTCAATCCCAGTGACGGTGACTTTATTAATGATCAATAGTGATGGTTAAGAATATGTCAATCCCAGTGACAGAGACTTTATTAATGATCAACAGTGATGGTTAAGAATATGTCTATCCCAGGCCGACTTCGACTGGAACTTTAGTTCGTACTCGAGTTACGTCAATAAATTCTAAAAATAGATATTTTGTTAAACTTACCCTAATACCAGCCGAATAGCATTAATAGCAAAAGATCTTACCCTAGTAAACATGGACGAAAGTTTTCCCTTTTTGTATGCATATTATGCATACAAAAAGGGAAAACTTTCGTCCCGAAGGAGGGGAATATATATTAGAGTTGGGTATTGCGAAGGAAATCCATATTGCGATATATTGCAATATTTTACTTTGAATATTGCAATATATTGCAATATATTGTAGATTAATTATCATTAATAAATTTGAGCACAATGTTTGAAATGCTGTCAAGTTCAAAGACTATTTGAATTTATCTTTAAGTTTAAAAGCGGGAGGAGAAATAAGACATTGATTGCACACCAAATTAGCACTTTACTTTTAATCAAATTTCAGGTAAAATAGTAAAACAAGATGAACTCTCTTGGAGAATTTTCACATGGAAATAAAATTTTTTACAGATTACATAATCTTTTTTCATTGAATTCTTTTTTTTTTTTGGGGGGGGGGGGGTAATGAAGTAGCATAAAATGTTATTAAAGATTAAAACAATATACAGATTAGGCCTTTATGAAAATAATTTCCGTGTGGTTACAAAATAAAATTTAAAAAACCAGAAAGAAATTGTGACCTGTTTTCGTGCGTTTTGGTAATTTAGTCTAACCCGACCTAATTTCACATCAAGACGTACAATCAGGAAATGGCCTGTTTTAATATATACATGCTCCTGCTATAGCATAAGGTGTTTAAAATGGCATGAAAGTTATTAAAAATAATTAAAACAACACTGCTACAAGTGAAAACGGATGACCATTTACTTGTAATATGTACATGTATATTTAACTTGACATTTCACCGCGATGTCGATCATGTAGATTCAATGTGAGAATCCCTGTAAAAATGTTGTATATATTTTCTTCCTTATAAATTTTATTTTAAAGTCTTATTAATTAGTACTTTTATTTCAAAGTAAGATATTCAAAACTGCAACAGTGAATTCAAAGCTTCCACCCCTCCCTCCCTCCCTCTCCTCTCTCTTTCTCTCTCCCGAACGAAACTGACGAAGAATTCTTTCAACGAGAAAGAAAAAGACTTAGAAGTTTCCAGTTTTATTTTAACTGTTTCTACAATAAAGTAGGTTTTTAAATATTTTTATAAATATCGTGAAATACCGGTATCTGATTTTCATATCGCGATATATTATCGTGGTGGATAATACCGCAATATACCGATATACCGGTAATATTGCACACCCCTAATATATATGTAAAACGATTGTATGCTTTCATTGGGCATATTTTTCTGTTTTTATTACTGAAAACAAGATCAACGCCTTTAACGTATTAGGATATGCAGAAAATACTGTTCCATAAGTATAAACACTTGGAAATATCAGAGATTCACTACAGCGTATTTGTATTAATTTTGTTCATGCATAAAAAATCCCACTCTACTTTAGATAGAAACCTTCGCAGTTTAAGATTTGCTAATTAAGCTATCTTTCTACGTAATGTTTTATCAGCTTTTAATTATAATATCTCTGATATTTCAAAGTGTTTATACTTACAAGTCCATGTTGTTTCCACACGCCGCCATCTTGAAACTCGAATAACCCAGGCCTAGACGTGGGCCGTACTAGAGTAGAGTTCAAAGTTGAAATGACGTCACTATAGTCGCAACTCTATCAGTTCGGCTGTTACTCGAGTAACTCGGGCACTTACTATAGTTCCAGTCGAAGTGGGCCCCAGTGACAGTGACTTTATTAATGATCAACAGTGATGGTTAAGAATATGTCAATCCCAGTGACGGGGACTTTATTAATGATCAACAGTGATGGTTAAGAATAGGTCAATCCCAGTGACAGTGACTTTATTAATGATCAACAGTGATGGTTAGGAATATGTCTATTCCAGTGACAGTGACTTTATTAATGATCAACAGTGATGGTTAAGAATAGGTCAATCCCAGTGACAGCGACTTTATTAATGATCAAAATTGATGGTTAAGAATATGTCAATCCCAGTGACGGGGACTTTATTAATGATCAACAGTGATGGTTAAGAATAGGTCAATCCCAATGACAGTGACTTTATTAATGATCAACAGTGATGGTTAAGAATATGTCAATCCCAGTGACAGCGACTTTATTAATGATCAACAGTGATGGTTAAGAATATGTCTATTCCAGTGACAGTGACTTTATTAATGATCAACAGTGATGGTTAAGAATATGTCTATTACAGTGACAGTGACTTTATTAATGATCAACAGTGATGGTTAAGAATAGGTCAATTCCAGTGACAGTGACTTTATTAATGATCAAAAGTGATGGTTAGGAATATGTCAATCCCAGTGACAGTGTCTTTATTAATGATCAACATTGATGGTTAAGAATATGTCAATCCCAGTGACAGCGACTTTATTAATGATCAACAGTGATGGTTAAGAATATGTCAATCCCAGTGACAGTGACTTTATTAATGATCAACAGTGATGGTTAAGAATATGTTTATTCCAGTGACAGCGACTTTATTAATGATCAACAGTGATGGTTAAGAATATGTCAATCCCAGTGACAGCGACTTTATGAATGATCAACAGTGATGGTTAAGAATATGTCAATCCCAGTGACAGTGACTTTATTAATGATCAACAGGGATAGTTAGGAATATGTCTATTCCAGTGACAGTGACTTTCTTGTCCTCTTATATCAGTTCACAAACGTCTGTTTACATTTTCATCCATCCGGGTCCTGTTCTTGGATGTTTCTCTAATTTACAGTTTTCATTTCTATACATCTTGGTTTTTTTCTTCTATGATAGGACTTACTACTGATAATAAAGATATCGCCGATTTTTTTTTTCTATTTTTACAATTTTTTCTTCCGTTTTAATATATATCTTTCATTTTTAAAAGTCTTTTCCTGTGCATCTTTAAGCCAATCAAGGGACGGTCCGGAGTCCGCATATACAGCTCTCTCCTACCCGTGGCTGCTTGAACACAAAAAATGTCGTAATCTTGAATATTTACGCCTCTCTATTATGACGTCATATTCAGTCAGTTGCAAGTTTTGTTTTCATCGCAATCGAAATCAACAACTTACGTCAACAGTATACAAGAAATATTTCCTATACTGCAATTGGATATTGAAAGGTCGCGATAAAGTTCTTCATCCGACTATGCTTTACTCCCATTGGTCAATATTTTAGTGAGTTACGAAGAATTCTCTTCTCGTTCAACCACGGCCAGATGGAAGAAGAACGTACATTTTGGCCGTGGTTTGCGACGATGCTTTAAGCCCTGTTTTGAAGTAACCAATCATTTAAGATGTAGTTTTTTTCTATTTATGAAGTTGTTTTGGAATTCTTCCTTATTACTTCATACAATATTAATTAAATATTTATTTACTTAATCCTTCTAATTCATAATAATTACAAATTAAAGTACAATCATAACGTAAGAAATTATAAGAAATTCAACAAATGATTTTTTTTTTCGGGGACTAAATGCATAAACTTTTTAATTTAATATAAATGTAATGTTTCTTTTCTCCACTTTCTATTGGTTTAATAAGAAAAACAGTTACCTTTGCATTTTTATGCTTTAATTTAAATCAAAACTTCAATAGTGTAATGAAACACAATACAAAATACAATATGTTCTTCCAAAAGTATAGAGTATGCCTTTTTAAAACAAATGAGAATACAAATACGTACCTTTGAAAAAATTATGTAAGCATGCATCCAACCACTTCAAAACTAAACATGGCGAATACCAATTCAAATATCATGCAAGTACATGTATTTATAAAACAAAAAAAAATCAAAATTTCAATTGCCAAAATGTAAAACATGCATAAAAGACATGTTTATACATCCTTTGATGTCATAACGCAATTCAAACTAATTTGGAGAATTTACAGTTCCAAAAAAAATCGAGAAAAATGAGACTGTTTATTAGGATACAATACCTCATGAAAGTTAATTTAAGCGCATAAAAGATAAATCTGTTCCTAAAAAGGACGGGTATGTTAAATAATATATACATTTTCCTCTGCTACAAGTATATAAAATTGCTTGTCTTTAAATATTGTGTAAACAATGATTTTGTCATGATCAGTAATAGTAAGATCAGCTCAATTAAATTGCATTTAAAAAAAAAAATGAAGAAATAGAGACTGGTTTTGTGGCTGAACAGATAAGATACTTATTACAAGATTATCGATTGTCAAGAAACACGCGGCGGTTGTGACCGGTCATCAGGGGATGCTCACTCCTCCATGGCACCTGATTCCACTCTGATACTTTGGAGGCCTGTTTGCTCAGATCCTTTTTAAAAATGTTTAATGGACTTTTGAGCTGGAATATTGTTCTTTATCTCAATTCATTTCATTCGTTATAGAGGAACTTTATATTTTGAGGTCATTCTATAAAACTGTGGCATTGCTACCTTTTGAATAATTGTTTAACTCATATTCGAATTGCTTTTGAGAATTAAAAATAAACCTTTAAATTATTCTTTAAAATTACAACCAATCTTTTAAAGGTATTAAAGATTCCACATGTGTGGTAATTGTACCTTCAACAGATTAAAAAAAGTGAATATAAAGAAACACAAAAGACTCAATAAGTATTGACTTATTTATTTAAGGAATGACTCTAATTCTTGGCTATATTATCGAGGATAATCTGATTTGGGTCAGTTTACGCTTTATAATCCGCGAAGCGGATTATAAAAAAGCGTAAACTGACCCAAACCAGATTATACTCGATAATATGGCCAAGAATTAGAGTCAATCCTTATTATTTAATTTTAAAATAATTAAACAACGTTTGATGTAAAATTGTGTTGCTTTTTATAAGTTCAAATTTACCGCGCAATAATACAACCGTAGTAACGGAAGTGATTTGAAGCGAGGGGAGGTAATAACTGAAACATAGATCTAGCAGCCATGATGTTTGTTTACATGAGGTAAGAACGAGTAATTGTTTATAGCTGAAGGTACATTTATTAAATCTGGAATTTTCCATGGATTCCGAGGACTGGAAATGAGGGGATGGAGTGGATATGATGATTAAGCTGGTCGTCAAGGGGGTGTGTCCCCATACCAAACCAGATTATACAAAATGTAATGCGTTCCTTTTTGGAAATCAACCAATGAGAGGCGAGAATACAAGTAAAATTAAATTATCTATATTTATCAAATAAAAATATAGTATTAAAAGCAAAATGTCCACTTTTAGTTGATAAAATTGGTATATACAAAATAATGTTTTGTAATGCCATTCACTACCAGCATTACTTTGTATTTGACCTATGACCCATGCATTCTGAATATTTATTCTTTCTTGAGTGTCGAATGAAATTCCCTGCTGAACGACTAAGTGTTGGAGTATAGTAATATTTTAGGGAAATTTTTAACTTCCCGTTTTAAGGGTATATAAACTACAGATTATTTTAGGGAAGCTTATTTTCAGACAGCTTGCAAGTAAAATCATGGCAGGAGTTTGTGTAGCTATCTTCGTGTACGTCTTGTTCGTTTGTACGGCTAGTTGTCAGCAAATTTATTCCGATAGCAAAAATAAATGCGACCGTAATGATCAGACGATTAAAATATTGAACGAAAAGATTGAGTACTTACGACAGGAGAACGCGAAACAGATTCCTTACAACAAGAAATCGCGCGGATTAAGAAAAATGAAACTAACATCCACGAAGATTTAAAGAATATACTGGAAACCATCAAGTCAGGTTAAAATCTCTCACTTTCTCTCCCTTCTTCTCTCTCTCTCTCTCTCTCTCTCTCTCTGTCTCTCTCTGTCTCTCTCTCTCTCTCTCTCTCTCTCTCTTAGAGTATATTACGGGTATTACCATGTCAAGTTTCTATGTTGTTTTTTCTTTCAGAGTTTTATAAAGATTGTAAGGACCTCTATATCCGTGGTAATACAGAATCTGGTGTGAATGAGAGATATCCATTTGGTAATGACAGCAAGGTCAGCGTCTTCTGTGACATGATCACAGAAGGGGGAGGGTGGACAGTAAGATCTCTCTATCCTTCTATCCCTCCTCAATTTCTCTCTTTCTAATCTCTCTCTCTCCCTTTTTCTCACTCTCCCTTTCTCTTTCTCCCTCCCTCTCTTTTAAGCTCAACCATAAATTTTAACTAATATTTCTTTAATAATTTATTAAACTCTGATTTTAAAACTGCAATCATTATTTTAGCTGAATAAACATTGAATTATTTTTATCCTTGATTACAGGAGGATCATAAAATTCCGAAATAAATATTTTAATTACAAAGTAGAAAAAAAATTATAGATAATAATTTTGATAACAAAGATTTTTTCAACTTTGAATAGTTGTTGGTATTAATATAATTAAAGAAGACTTATGTATGAATCTTTTGTGTTTAAATCATAACTTTAAAAAAAATTAACTTCACCACTTTCTTTACTAAACCCG
>PRKT01001674.1:36917-59198 GCA_003671525.1 Saccostrea glomerata | reverse complement strand
ATACTGTACAATATTTGTGCAGAATGACAAGATCTTTCATATGATCCCGTAAAAAAAGTGCTGACTCATCACATTAGGGGCCAAAAGGGGCTAAAGGTGTTTTTTCGATAACTCTTTTACAGTCAATATTTTGTTATACATTAATGAAGCAAAAATGTTTATCTCAACAATCTACAACTGTTGAGATTTTGATTTTAATATCGTATGCTACATAATTAGGGGTCACAAGGGCCCAGAATGATAAATATTTGATGCTTTATATCTCGAAAGTGAGAAATATTTTGACAAGTAATGTTGAACAAAAGATGTTCAAAATCATGTTCTGAACAATATGCAACCTCTCATTTTTTGCTAACCGTCCCCATTAGGGAGTTGAAGGGTTGGCCCTTTCATATTTCTTTTGCGAAAAACTCAAAAACAAAAAAGAATCTCTAAATAGGTGTTGAACAAAAAGTGTTCAAGATCCTAAGAGCTTTAAGATGAAACCCAGAAAAAGGGGCTGGGCACTCAAATTAGGGGCAAAGAGGGGCTTAAAGTCTTTTTTCGATAACTCTTTAACAGTCAATATTTTGTTATACATTAATGAAGCAAAAATGTTTATCTCAACAATCTACAACTGCATATTAGGATTTTAATATCGTATATTACATAATTAGGGACCAGGGGCCAGAATGCTTAATCTTAGACGGTTTATATCTGGAAAGTGAGAAATATTTTGACATGTAATATTGAACAAAAGATGTTCAAAATCATGTTCTGAACAATATGCAACCTTGCATTTTTTGCTAAACGTCCCCATTAGGGAGTTGAAGGGTTTGCCCCTTAATATTTCTTTTGCAAATAACTCGAAAACGAAAAAGAATCTCTGAATAGTTGTTGAACAAAAAGTGTTTTAAATCTTAAGAGCTTCAAAATGAAATCCAGGGAAAGGGGCTGGGTTCTCAAATTAGGGGCCTTAAGGGGCTAAAAGTCTTTTTTCCATAACTCCTTAGCAGTCAAGAATTTGTTATACATTAATGAAGCAAAAATGTTTATTTTAACAATCTACAACTGTATATTATGGTTTTAAAGTCGTACATTACATAATAAGGGGCCACGAGGGGCCAGAAGGCTAAATCTTTGATGTTTTGTATCTCGAAAGTGAGAAATATTTTGATAAGTAATATAGAACAAAAGTTGTTCAAAATCATGTTCTAAATAATATGCAACCTTCCATTTTTCGCTAAACGTCCCCATTAGGGAGTTGAAGGGCTGGTCCCTTAATATTTCTTTTGCGAATAACTCGAAAGCGAAAAAGAATATCTGAATAGTTGTTAAACAAAAAGTGTTCATAATCCTAAGAGCTTTAAAATTTTTTGAAGAAAAAAGGCCTGATCCCTAATATTAGGGGCGTGAGGGGCCAAAAGTCGATTTTAGAAGTCTTTATTGTTCAATGTCTTTTTACAGATTATGGAAAATCATTACTTTAGAGTGAAAATCTCATTCAAAATCTTATCTCATGTCAACAAGAATCGAACGGAAGACCCACTCGTTGTTCACAACGAGATCGTATCTAGTTATTATTCTTTTTCTCTGCACAAATTTTGTGCAGAAGATTTCTCGGAGATAGCTCGATGGGTTTGCTTTAAATTTTCAAGGTTGTTGCAGGATAATCTGAAGTTTATACCATTTGAAGGATTTTTTGAAAATCACTTCCGGTCTAAAGTTATCACCCCTTTATTAAAATTTAACGGATCTTCTTGTCCGTCATTGATCTCAGAAACGACTTGAGCTAGAGCGCTGAAATTTTCAGTGATGATAGATGACATGTCCCCATGTTACTGGGAGTTTGGATAGTTTCAGGAAGTACCTAGTATGGAAGCTCGATAGGGGTCAACATTTAGGATACACATTATGAGTGATTTTTTCAGACATTTTTAATGATATCTTTTAAAATAGAATTATTTTGTTAAAACATACTGAACAACATTTGTGCAGAATGACAAAATCTTTAATATGATTCCATAAAAAAATGTGCTGACTCATCACATTAAGGGCAAAAAGGGGCTAAAAGTTTCTTTTTTCGATAACTCTTTTACAGTCAATATTTTGTTATACATTAATGAAGCAAATATGTTTATCTCAACAATCTACAACTGTTTATTATGATTTTAATATCGTATGGTACATAATTAGGGGCCACAAGGGGCCAGAATGCTAAATCTTTGATGCTTTATATCTCGAAAGTGAGAAATATTTTGATAATTAATATTGAACAAAAGATGTTCAAAATCATGTTCTGAACACAATGCGACCTTTCATTTTTCGCTAAACGTCCCTATTAGGGAGTTGAAGGGTTGGCCCCTAAATATTTCTTTTGCAAATAACTCGAAAACGAAAAAGAATCTCTGAATAGTTATTGAACAAAAAGTGTTCAAAATCTTACGAGCTTTAAGATGAAATCCAGAAAAAGGGGTTGGACACTCACATTAGAGGCCAAGAGTTGCTAAAAGTCTTTTTTCAATAACTCTTTAAAAGTCAATATTTTGCTATACATTACTGAAGCAAAATTGTTTATCTCAACAATCTACAACTGTATATTATGATTTTTATGTCGTATATTACATAATTAGGGGCTACAAGGGGCCAGAATGCTAAATCGTTGATGCAACATATCTCGACATATCTCTGAGAAATATTTTGACAAGTAATATTGAACAAAAGATGTTCAAAATCATGTTCTGAACAATATGCAACCTTTCATTTTTCGCTAAACGTCCCCATTAGGGAGTTGAAGGGTTGGCCCCTAAATATTTCTTTTGCAAATAACTCAAAAACGAAAACGAGTCTCTGAATAGTTGTTGAACAAAAAGTGCTCAAAATCTTAAAAGCTTCAAAATGAAATCCAGGAAAAGGGGCTGGGTACTCAAATTAGGGGCCAAAAGGGGCTAAAAGTCTTTTTTCGACAACTCTTTAACAGTCAATATTTTGTTATACATTACTGAAGCAAAAATGTTTATTTCAACAATCTACAACTGAATATTATGATTTTAAAGTCGTACATTACATAATTAGGGGCCACAAGGGGCCAGAAGGCTAAATCGTTGACGCTTAGTATCTCGGAAATGAGAAATATTTTGATAAGTAATATTGAACA
Organism: Saccostrea glomerata; assembly: GCA_003671525.1. Classification (NCBI taxonomy): domain Eukaryota; kingdom Metazoa; phylum Mollusca; class Bivalvia; order Ostreida; family Ostreidae; genus Saccostrea; species Saccostrea glomerata. The sequence continues at coordinate 56,062 of PRKT01001674.1, read as the reverse complement.
AAAGATGCGCAGCACAGTTAAGGTTACAGTAAGGAGGCGGGGCCTAATTTATACGGGAAATGTTTACTATGACGTCACACATAAGATAAGGTCATCAAAATACCACAAAATGAAATTATTTCCTATTTCAAACAGCTGGATAGCTGTATACTACATACAAACTTACTATTACATGCAGTTTTGTCGTTTGTTAAATCCCACACAACAGTATATAAACGATGCATCGATCGCAATGCACTTGTCAATGTGACGTCATCTCGCAAAAATGACGCAGTTTGTACACAGTGAGAGGCTGATCAAGTCACATTTTGTACAATGTAAAATGTCTTTTGTTCTCAAATAAAATATTATTTGCAGTAGAATAAAAAGCCGTTAACTTGGATGCGATGTCTATTTTAATATTTTATTTATAAACTGTACGTGCATTCTGCAGACAAGCGATACTGTCGTGTGTTTGTATGCAGATTCATTGAAAAAGTAATGGAAGGGCCCTAATAAATCGATTTATTGCAAGGGCATACCCTCAATGTATCTTTTCAAAATTTTACACATAAACTCAAGAAGCATTAAGATATTTGAAAAGTGCTGCGAACCTCTTGAAATCTTGCAAACAAATTAATTATAGCTAATTTTAATGTATTTGACCAGCAAAATATTCAACCTGCCGTCCAACAAATTAAATTTTACCAATTAAAAAAGAGAATCTATATAGGTTCGCAGCACTTTTCACAAACTACATATAGTATTGAAGAGGATTATAAAATAAATTAAGATTTTTAATTTGGTTATGCCCTTGCAATATTGAAATTTATAGATGACCTCTAAACTGTAAGTATAAATGCCAAAGTCATGTGACGTCGACATCACATGACAAGTCTAAATAAAAAATCTAAATGTCCTCAACTTGTAGATTTGAACCACATTACATTTTTTGATATCAGTGAATTCCTAAAAAAGAATCGCCCATCCTAATAAAGTATGTATTTCTTAACTTAAAAAATCGCCGATATTTCCATTTGTAACCTTAACTGTGCTGCGTGTTCAAAATCATGTTCTGAACAATATGCAACCTTTCATTTTTCGCTAAACGTCTCCATTAGGGAGTTGAAGGGTTGGCCCCTAAATATTTCTTTTGCGAATAACTCGAAAACGAAAAAGAATCTCTGAATAATTGTTGAACAAAAAGTGCTCAAAATCCTAAGAGCTTCAAAATGAAGTCCAGGAAAAGGGGCTGGGTACTCAAATTAGGGGCCAAAAGGGGCTAAAAGTCTTTTTTCGACAACTCTTTAACAGTCAATATTTTGTTATACATTACTGAAGCAAAAATGTTTATTTCAACAATCTACAACTGTATATTATGATTTTAGAGTCGTATATTACATAATTAGGGGCCACAAGGGGCCATAATGCTAAATCTTTGATGCTTTGTATCTCGAAATTGAGAAATATTTTGATAAGTAATTTTGAACAAAAGATGTTCAAAATCATGTTTTGAACAATATGCAACCTTTCATTTTTCGCTAAACGTCCCCATCAGGGAGTTGAAGGGCTGTTTCCTTAATATTTCTTTTGCAAATAACTCGAAAACAAAAAAAGAATCTCTGAATAGTTGTTGAACAAAAAGTGTTCATTATCCTGAGAGCCTTAAAATGTTATGAAGAAAAAAGGGCTGATACCTAATATTAGGGGCCGTGTGGGGCCAAAAGTCGATTTTAGAAGTCTTTATTGTTCAATGTCTTTTTACAGATAATGGAAAATCATTACTTTAGAATGAAAATCTCATTCAAAATCTTATCTCATCTCATCAAGAATCGAACGGAAGACCCACTCGTTGTTCACAACGAGATCGTATCTAGTTAAGGTCTTCCGTCTTCACGGAAGACCTTATAGTTATTGCTCTGTTTCTTATTATTATTATTATTATTATTATTATTATTTTTCTGACACGATTTCTCGACAACTACTGGATAGAATTACATGAAATTTTCAGGAAAGATGTGTTGTAAGATACTCTTGAAAGTTCCAAGACAATTTTTGGAAATTCCTCTCTGGTGCCAAGTTTTGGACCATTTTCCTGATTTTAAAACGGCATTTTGTCCACGATTAAACTCAAAAACGGTAAAAGATATCAATGTGAAACTTTCAGAGTTTATAGATGAGGATCAATACTTTCCAGGACGCAACTTTTCGTTCGTCGTCAGTACTTCCTGTCGCTACCGGAAGCCAATTCAAAAAGTCCAAATTTTCAACTTTCTTTGTTTTTCAATATTTTTCATCTATTTTTGGAATATTAATAGAGACACTTCTATTGATGCTCACTATATAAGTTGTTTTAATATTGGTTAATCTGAACTCTAGATATTAATATTTGAAAATCTGAAGCGGGCCCAAGATGGCGGCTGTCTCTGTCAACTCCGCCATTTCGCGAGTAGGGGTTTATTGAGGCAGCTGAGCGTTTGATTAAACCTATCTGAGATAAGGATACATGAAATGCAAAAAACTACTTGGACTCTCACGTAGTAGTACGTTGCAATTCAGAGTCAATCTTAAAAAACTTAATTTACGTTTCACTGCTTTAGTGTTACTGGGCTAAGTACGATATGCAATGTGTACAATGTGTTAAATATACTTTCCTAGCGCCGAAATAAAATAAAGGTGATAAGAATGTTTATTTAATTAATTTCATTGAAGCTATTGCACCTCTTTAATAGATCAGAACAAAGAAAAGGTGCGAATATTAACGCTTAAAGCAGTATTCCCAATAGCTAAATGGTTCACGCGTTGGGGAGAAAAGAGAAAAAATGGCGCATTTCACGTTGGCGACCTGGATTCACTCCTTCTTCTGATCAAAATTTTGAATCACTTTTTAGTTCGATTTTACAAGTTTTTTTTTCCTCAATCGGACGGAAGACCTCTCGTTGCTCGCAACGAAATCGTATCTAGTTTTTATAATTATTCTTACCGATTTTGTGCACGCGAGTTCTCGCAAACGACTCAATGGATTTTCACGAAACTTTCAGATCTAGTATATATCGATCTGAACCTTATTGGAAATTTTTTGTATTGAGAACGTCACTTCCGGTCATGAGATATATACGATTTTCTGATTTTCAGTGGGTCTGCTTGTCCTGGTAACTCCTCCTAAATGACTTGAGATATGGAGTTGAGATTTTCAGTGTAGATAAAGAAAGGATTGTAGAAGTGCCATTTTGAGCCTATAGCTTTGCAGCGCCAGAGGCACCAAAGCTCACCTGAGTTTAGAAAATGGCTCAAAAATATCTCACGCAATATGACAACTTTTCGATTATATCTTCTTATCTATAAACATTTTGCTAAAACATATAGAATAAAAGTTGTTAAGAAATTTACGGTCTTTCAATTGATATGAAGAAAAAAGGGCTGATCCCTCAAAAAAGGGGCCTAGAGCGGCCAAAAGACTTTCATCTATTACTCTTTCACTATCAATATTTTGTAATAAATTACTGAAGCAAAAGTTTTTATCTTAACAATCTGCAACAATATATTGTAAAATTATGATCATATGTTACGTAATTAGGGGCCATAAGGGGCTGGAATACTGAAACTTTGACGCTTCATATCATGAAAAGAGGGAACATTTTGATAAGCAATATTGAACAAAAGATGGTCAGAATAATATTCTAAACAATATGCATACTTTGAATTTTTGTAAAATGGCCCCATTAAGGACTTGAAGGGGTGGCCCCTAAATATTTCCATTCAGCATATCTCCAAAACGAAAAGAAATCTCTGAATATGTCTTGAACAAAAAGTCTTTGAAATAACAAGACCTTTCATTTGATATCAAGAAAAAGGGGCTGACCCCTCAAATTAGGGGCTCAGAGGGGCCAAAAGTGTAATATCTTTAACTCTTTAATGATCAATATTTTGTGATACATTACTGAAGCAAAGGTATTCATCTTAACAATTTGCAATAATATATGATAAAATTTGGATCATATCTTACGTAATTAGGGGTCACAAGGGGCCAGAATGTCAAATCTTTGACACTTTATATCTCAAAAAGGGGAAATATTTTGATAAGCAATATTGAACAAAAGTTGGTCAGACTAAAGTTCTTAACAATAAATATTGTTTGAATTTTTTGTAAAACGGCCCCATTAAGGACCTTGAGCGATGGCCCCTTAATGTTTCCATTCAGCATATCTCCACAATGAAAAGAAATCTCTCAATAAGTGTTGAACAAAAAATCTTCAAAATCACAAGACCTTTCATTTGATATCAAGAAAAAGGGGCTAACCCCTCAAATTAGAGGCTCAGAGGGGCCAAAAGTCTTTCATCTATAACTTTATAATGATCAATTTTCCTTCATACATTACTGAAGCAAAGATTTGCAACAATATATTATAAAATTTGGATCATATGTTACGTAATTAGGGATCACAAGGGGCCAGAATGTCAAATCTTTGACGCTTTATATCTCAAAAGGGGAAATATTTTGATAAGCAATATTGAAAAGATGGTCAGAATAATGTTCTAAACAATATGCATACTTTGAATTGTTGAAAAACGGACCTATTAAGGACTTTATTGGGTGGCCCCTTAATATTTCCATTTAGCATATCTCAACAACGAATAGAAATCTCTGAATAAATGTTAAACAAAACATCTTCAAAATCACAAGACCTTTCATTTGATATCAAGAAAAAAAGGCTGACCCTTCAAATTAGGGGCTCAGAAGAGCCAGAATTCTTTTATCTATAACTCTCTAATGATCAATATTTTGTGATACAACAAACCTTAAAAATCACAAGACATTTCATTTTATATCAAGAAAAAGAGGCTGACTCCTTAAATTCGGGACTTAAAGGGGCCAATTGCCTTGCATCTGTACCTCTTTAATAATCAATATTTTGTAATACATTACAGAAGCAAAGATATTCATCTTTACGATTTGCAATAATATATTATAAAATTTGGTCATATCTTACGTAATAAGGGGTCGCAAGGGGCCAAAATACTATATCTTTTATGCTTTACGTCTCGAAAAGGGGGAGTATTTTCATAAGCCATATTGAACAAAAGATGTTCGGAAAATCGTGATAAAAATCAGAAACTTTAAATTTAATGAAAGAAAACTTAATGCCATTCTCTTTTAACGAATATCTCAGTCTATATCACATCTCATCTTATCGAGAAATTTAACGGAAGACCTACTCGTTGCTCGCAACGAGATCTTATCTAGTTTTTATTATTATTCTTACCGATTTTGTGCACGCGAAAGGGCTCAATGGATTTTCACGAAACTTTCAGATCTAATAGATATTGATCTGAACCTTATTGGAAATTTTTTATACTGAGATCGTCACTTCCGGTCGTGATATATGAACGATTTTTTTGATTTTCAGAGGGTCTGCTTGTCCTGGTAACTCCTCCTAAATGACTTGAGATATTGAGTTGACGTTTTCAGTGAAGATAGAGGATGAATTGTAGAAGTGCCCTTTTGAGACTATATCTATCCTGTGCAAAAGGCACCAAAGCTCGCCTGGGTTTTAAAAAATAGCTCAAAAATATCTCACGCAATTTGACACATTTTGTTTTATATCTTCATACCTGTTCATAATTTGTTAAATTATATTGAACAAAAAATGTGCAAAATTACAAGACCTTTCATTTGATATCACGAAAATGGGATTGACCCCTCAAATTAGGGGTTCAGAGGGGCCAAAAGTCTTTTATCTATAACTCTCTAATGATCAGCACTTTGTGATACATTACTGAAGCAAAAGTATTCATCTTATCAATTTGAAACAATATATTATAAAATTTTGATCATATGTTACGTAATTAGGGGTCACAAGGGTTCAGAAAGTCAAGTCTTTGACCCTTTGTATCTCAAAAAGGGGGAATATTTTGATAAGCAATATTGAACAAAAGATGGTCAGAATAATGTTCTAAACAATATGCATACTTTGAATTTTTGTATAACGACCCCATTAAGGACTTGTAGGGGTGGTCCCTAAATATTTCCATTTAGCATATCTCCACAACGAATAGAAATTTCTGAATAACTGCTGAACAAAAAATCTACAAAATCACAAGACCATTCAATTGATATCAAGAAAATGGGGCTGACCCCTCAAATTAGGGGCTCAGAGGGGCCAACAGTCTTTCATCTATAACTCTCTAATGATCCGTATTTTGTGATACATTGCTGAAGCAACAGTATTCATCTTATCAATTTGCAACAATTTATTATAAAATTTTGATCATATGTTACGTAATTAGGGGTCACAAGGGTCCAGAATATCAAATCTTTGAAGCTTTATATCTCAAAAAGGGGAAATATTTTGATAAGCAATATTGAACAAAAGATCGTCAGAATAATGTTTTAAAGAATATGCATACATTGAAATTTTATACAACGACCCCATTAAGGACTTGTAGGAGTGGCCCCTAAATATTTCCATTTAGATATCTCCACAACGAATAGAAATTGCTGAATAAGTGCTGAACAAAAAATCTGCAAAATCACAAAACCTTTCAATTGATATCAAGAAAATGGGGCTGACCCCTCAAATTAGGGGCTCAGAAGGACCAAAAGTCTTTTATCTATAACTCTCTAATGATCAATATATTGTTATACATTACTGAAGCAAAAGTATTCATCTTAACAATTTGCAACAATATATGATAAAATCTTGATCATATGTTACGTAATTAGGGGTCACAAGGATCCAGAATACCAAATCTTGGATGCTTTATATCTCAAAAAGGGGGAATATTTTGATAAGCAATATTGAACAATAGATGGTCAGAATAATGTTCTTTACAATATCCATACTTTTAACTTTGTAAAACGACCCCATTAAGGACTTGTAAGGACGGCCCCTAAATATTTCCATTTAGCATATCTCATCAACGAATAGAAAGCTCTGAATAAGTGCTGAACAAAAAATCTACAAAATCACAAGACCTTTCATTTGCTATCAAGAAAATGGGGATGACCCCTCTAATCATGGGCTCAGAGGGGCCAAAAGTCTTTCATCTTTAATGCTTAAATGATCAATATTTTGTGATACATTATAGAAGCAAAAGTATTCATCTTAACGATATGCAACACTATATGATAAGATTTGGATCATATGTTATGTAATTAGGAGTCACAAAGGGCCAGAATGCTAAATATTTGATGCTTCATATCTTGAAAATGGGGAATATATAAATAAGCAATATTGAACAATAGATGGTCAGAATAATATTCTAAACAATATGCATACTTTGAATTTCTGTAAAATGGCCCCATTAAGGACTTGTAGGAGTGGCCCCTAAATATTCATATGAATCAATCTCCACAACGAAAAGAAATCTCTGGATGAGTGTTGAACAAAAAGTCTTTGAAATCACAAGACCTTTCATTTGATATCAACAAATTGGGCTGATACCTTAAAATAGGGGCTTAGAGGGGCCAACAGTCTTGCATCTGTACCTCTTTAATGATCAATATTTCGTGATACATTACAGAAGCAAAGATATTCATCTTAACGACTTGCAACAATATAATATAAAATGTTGGCCATATCTTACGTAATAAAGGGTCGCAATGGGGCCAAAATGCTATTTTTGTCATGCTTTACGTCTTGAAAAGGGGGTGGGGGTATTTTTATCAGCCATATTGAACAAAAGATGTTCAGAAAATCGTGATAAAAATGAGAAGCTTTAAATTCATTGAAGGAAAACTTTACAATTTCTAAGAGTACACTTGCACTCAAGTGTCCTAAACACACCTGAGCGTATATATCGTTTATTATTGTACTCAAACACAAAACAAATACATTTTTGGAAAGCTCTTGCCAAGATCTATCTGAAGGTAGAAGAAATTCGCAGGTAGGTTAAGGTTACAACCAAATATTCAACTTGCCTATATGATATGACGTCATAGTAAGCTATATGACGTGAAGTTTAGATATAACAATTTCTTGTAATCGATATCTAAGATTGATTTAAGGTCGTAAAAATTAATCAAAATATGCAGAGGCATTATGCAAATAGACTTTTGTCGTTTCTGGGTCTCTGTAGTTGTCGCAGGGGTTAAATACCAAACCCGTGACGTCATAACTGTTGATCATGCAGTAGCAGAGTGAAAGTGAAACGTAACGAAAATTCATGTAAACAAACACAAGAAATCGGAGTTTAAATGCATTTAAAATGAATATCATGTGTGATTCATGTTGGAATAAAGCTTATGAATAAGGTATGGTAATATATTTCAACAATTTCTTCGTAGAATTAAAGCAGATAGGGTGTTTACTTGCCTATCAGCCTTTCCTCTGTCGTTCGTAACAAATAAGATGCAAAAGTTCAACACTACCCCGCACACTTTGAAACTTAATTTTTGTTTCTATCTAAAGTTCTTATTCTCTTGTTTTTGAAAAGTGCTGCTAGAATCGTATGGTTTACGGGAATTTATGCATTTATTTCAATGTTATTAACAAAATGTAAAAATTTTGGGAAGGTTCCGTCAGAAAGTGTTGAATAATAATTTCTGTGATAGGACAGTAGGATTCTAGCAGCACTGTTCATGGTACAGAGATGCTTTTACATAATTATTATTACAAATTGAAATTAATTATTACCGGGGTAGTGTTGAACTTTTCACTTTTTCATTAAGGCATATTTTCTAATTATAGACGTCACGTGGTGACGTCACGGTGAAGTGCTTCATGTAGTATAAGTCCCATTGAAGTCTGTAGAATGCATATTTATAACAAAAGTTTTATGCTTGACTTTTCTGCTTTATTAGTGTTACATAATTATAAAAAAAAAAGTCTTAATTTGCCGAATTTTGGTCCATGTGCTGCCTTAACATACCCGCGTTTTAAAATTGGAACAAAAAAACTGTAATATGGAGATCATCATACAATGTGTTTTAAATATCTCAAAGGTCAAATAGAGGAAGATTTAAACGATTTCAATTTTTCAAAAAATTTAAATTGCTTCCAAATGTAACATCAAATACTATATTTGTATTTTGACAAATGAAGATCATTATACAAGGTGTTTTGAAATATCTCAGAGGGCGAATAAAGCGAGATTTAAACGATTTAAAATTTTCAAAAAATTTAAATTTCATCCAAATAAAAAATTGAAGATGAAATCTGTATTTTGATAGATGGAGAACAACATAAAATGTGTTTTGAAATATCTCAGAGGTCGAATGAAGCAAGTTTTAAACGATATAAATTTTTCAAAATATTAAAATTTCATCAAATAAAAATTCGAATATGAAATCTGTATTTTGACAGATGGAGAACACCATAAAATGTGTTTTGAAATCTCACAAAGGTCAAATTGAGTGAGATTTAAACGATTTAAATTCTTTTTTAAAATTTAAATTGCTTCCAAATGTAACAAAATGCATTACATGTGTAATTTGACAGATAGACAACATTAGACAATGTGTTTTGAAATCTGTTATAGCGCTTGATTTTACATTTGGAAGCAATTCAAATTTTTTGAAAAATTTAAATCGTTTAAATTTCACTCTATTTGGCCTTGGAAAGATTTCAAAACACATTGTTTAATGTTATCCATCTGTCACAATACATATATTGTACTTGATTTTACATTTGAAAGCAATTTAAATTTTTTGAAAAATTTAAATCGTTTAAATCTCAATCTATTTGACCTCTGAGAGGTTTCAAAACACATTGTATGATGTTGTCTATCTGTCACAATACATATGTAGTACTTGATTTTACATTTAAAAGCAATTTAAATTTTTTGAAAAATTGAAATCGTTTAAATCTCACTTCATTTAATATTTAAGAAATTTCAAAACACATTGTATGATGTTCTCTATCTATCAAATATAATACTTGATTTTACATTTAGAAGCAATTTAAATTTTTTGAAAAATTAAAATCGTTTAAATCTCACTCTATTTGACCTCTGAGAGGTTTGAAAACACATTGTATGATGTTCTCTATCTGTCACAATACATATATAGAACTTGATTTTACATTTGGAAGCAATTTAAATTTTTTGAAAAATTGAAATCGTTTAAATCTCACTCTATTTGACCTCTGAGAGGTTTGAAAACACATTGTATGATGTTCTCTATCTGTCACAATACATATATAGTACTTGATTTTACATTTGGAAGCAATTTAATTTTTTTGAAAAATTGAAATCGTTTAAATCCCACTCTATTTGACCTCTGAGAGGTTTGAAAACACATTGTATGATGTTCTCTATCTGTCACAATACATATATAGTACTTGATTTTACATTTGGAAGCAATTGAAATTTTTTGAAAAAGGTAAATCGTTTAAATCTCACTTTATTTAACATTTGAGCGATTTAAAAACACATTGTGTGATGTTTTCTATCTGTCACAATACATATGTAGTACTTGATTTTACATTTGAAAGCAATTTAAATTTTTTGACAAATTTAAATCGTTTAAATCTCACTTCACTTAACATTTGAGAGCTTTCAAAACACATTGTATGATATTCTCCATCTATCACAATACAAATATAGTGCTTAATTTAACATTTAAAAGCAATTTAAATTTTTTGAAAAATTTAAATCGTTTAAATTTCACTCTATTTGATCTTTGAGAGGTTTCAAAACACATTGTATGATGTTCTCTATCTGTCACAATACATATGTAGTACTTGATTTTACATTTGAAAGCAATTTAATTTTTTTTTGAAAAATTTAAATCGTTTAAATCTCACTTCATTTAACATTTGAGAGATTTCAAAACACATTGTATGATGTTCTCCATCTATCACAATACAAATATAATACTTAATTTTACATTTGGAAGCCATTTAAATTTTCTGAAAATTTTAAACCGTTTTAAACTCACTCTATTTGACCCTTGAGAGGTTTCAAAACACATAGAATGTTGTTATTTATCTCGCATAATACAAATATAGTGCTTGATTTTACATTTGGAAGCCATTTAAATTTTTTGAAAAATTTAAATCGTTCAAATCTCACTTTATTTAACATTTGAGCGATTTAAAAACACATTGTTGGATGATTTCTATCTGTCACAAAACAAATATAGCCCTCGATTTTTAAAAAAATTTAAATTGTGATAATTTATTTGATCTTTGAGAGATTTTGAAACATATTGTTTTATGTTCTCCGTCTGTCCAAATACAGATTTAAACATTACGAAAGCAAAATCGTTTACCTAAAAAATATATTTCTGAATGAAAATCCCAATCAAAATATTATTTCATTTCATCGAGAATTGGACGGAAGACCCACTCGTTGAGATCGTATCTAGTTATTATTATTTTTTTCTTTACACATTTTTGTGCAGACGATTTCTCAGAGATGTTTGGGTGGATTGACTTGAAATTTTCAGGAATGATGAATCATGAACTGAACCTTATTCATACTTTTTATTTTTTAAAAAACCACTTCCGGTCGGAAGTTATCGCCCTTTAATCGAATTTTTAGTGACCATTTTGTCGACACAAAAACTCAAAAACTACAAAAGTTAGAATGTTGTCCTTTTCAGGACTAATAGACGACATGTTGTAGTTTTGCACCTTTACTTTCAAATTTTCTGGAAGTGCCTAGTATGGAAGCTCGGTAGGGGTCAAAATGTAGGACACGAATCATAACTGATTTTTGAGACATTTTGCATTATATCTATTGAAGTATAAATAATTTGTTCAAATATACTGAACAATATTTGTGAAGAATAACAAGATCATTCATATGATATAAAAAAAAGTGCTAACTCATCCCATATGGGGCAGAGAGGGGCCAAAACTCTTCAATCGAAACCTCTTTAGCAGTCAATATTTTTTTATACATTACTGAAGCAAAAATGTTTATCTTAACAATCTACAACTATATATAATAATATTTATGTCGTATGGTACATAATTAGGGGCCACAAGGGGCCAGAATGCTAAATCTTTGAAGCTCTATATCTCAAAAGGGGGAAATATTTTGATAAGTAATATTGAACCAAAGATGTTCAAAATAATGTTCTGAACCATATGCAGCCTTTCATTCTTCGCTAAACCTCCCCATTAAGGAGTTGAAGGGTTGGCCCCTAAATATGTCTTTTCCAAATAACTCGAAAACGAAACAGAATCTCTGAATAGTTGTTGAACAAAAATTGTTCAAAATCTTGAGAGGTTTAAGGTAATCTAGAAAAAAGGGCTGGACACTCAAATTAAGGGCCAAGAGGGGCCAAAAGTTTTCAATGGATAACTCTTTGGCAGTCACTATTTTTTTATTCAATACTGAAGCAAAAATGTTAATCTCAACAATCTACAACGATATATTATATTTTTAATGTCGTATGATACATAATTAGGGGCCACAAGGGGCCAGAATGCTAAATCTTTGACGCTTTATATCTCGAAAGTGAGAAATATTTTGAAAAGTAATATTGAACAAAAGATGTTCAAAATCATGTTCTTAATAATATGCAACCTTTCATTTTTTATAAAACGTTCCCATTAGGGAGCTGAAGGGTTGGCCCCTAAATATTTCTTTTGCTGTTATCTCGAAAACGAAAATGAATCTCTGAATAATTGGTGAACAAAAAGTGGTTAAAATCTTGAGAGCTTTGAGATTAAATAAACAAAAAGGGACCGGGCACTCAAATTAGGGGCTGAGAGGGGCCAAAAGTCTTCAATCGATAACTCTTTATCAGTCTATATTTTGTTATACATTACTGAAGCTAAAATGTTTATCCCAACAATCTACAATGATATATTATATTTTTAATGTCGTATGGTACCTAATTAGGGACCATAAAGGGACAGAATGCTAAATCTTTGACGCTTTATATCTCGAAAGTGAGAATTATTCTGATAAGTAATATAGAAAAAAATATATTCGAAATAATGTTCTTAACAATATGCAACCTTTCATATTTTGCTAAATGTCCCCATTAGGGAGTTGAAAGGTTGGCCCCTAAATATTTCTTTTTCGAATATCTCGAGAACGAAACAGAATCTCTGAATAGTTGTTGAACAAAAAGTGTTCAAAATCATGAGAGGTTTAAGGTAAAATCCAGAAAAAGGGGCTGGACACTCAAATTAAGGGCCAAGAGGGGCCAAAAGTTTTCAATCGATAACTCTTTGGCAGTCTATATTTTGTTATACATTACTGAAGCAAAAATCATTATCTCAACAATATACAGCTATATATTATGATTTAAACGTCGTGTGTTATATAATAAGGGGCCACAAGGGGCCGAAATACTAAATCTTCGACGTTTTATATCTCAAAAGTAGGGACTATTTTGATAAGTAATATTGGACAAAAGATGATCCAAATCATGTTCTGAACAATATGGAACCTTTCATTTTTCGCTAAACGTCCCCATTAAGGAGTTTAAGGGTTGTCCCCTACAGGGATGGGGTCAATTACATAGGAAAGTAATTAATTAAATTACAATTACTTTCCCAAAACCTTCAATTAAATTACCATTACCATTACATGGATTTTGAAATGTAATTAATTAAATAACAATTACTTTGCAAATGTAATTAATTAAATTACAAATTACATTAAAAAATATGCGTATTAAAATAAGTAGTCAGGTATATTCCTTTACATTTATAACAGATTATTTTACAATATTTTTTGCAATAATATTATTAAAAGCTTCATACATTTTTCAAATATTGTGTCCCCTAACATAATATATCTTTGATTAATTTGATTTTCCTGCCATGCTGAAGATTCTTTCCACTGGGGTATTTGTGAGAAAAATGCATACTTGTTGATACTGACTAGTAGAAAGTTTACAGATTTTACCTTAATTCATGTGTTTTAATTTTGGAATCATTTTTAAGCTTTCCTATAAACAAGTGATAAATTTATGCTAAATGTACTTTTGATTCTTTATTTGCCTATATATTTCCTTATTTCAGCATCATAGGTTTACCTCAAAATGTGGGTATTTGACTTATTCTGTGCCAAACTACAATTTAAAGTCAAAGAGTATGTATAAAAACACCAACATGGCCAACAAAGTGATTAGAAGCCATTGGACTTCTTATTTTCATGTGGATTAATTAATTAAAAAATCAAAATATGAATTTTATTTGTAAACTTTACACAAATTAATTTGATTTAAAAGTTTTGTCTTTTTTAATGAAAAAGGGCATTGTAGTTAAACAACAATTGACATAAAAAGAGAAGTTCTTTTCAAGGAATTTTACTATTAAAATTTTTGGTCCAAAATATAAGTTATTAACCTTTCATAAATAATGTTTATGAAACTGAGGGAGAGGATACTATTTTTCATTTAATTAAAACCAGTGCAATTGAATGTAATTGAAAAGTAATTGTGAATTACATGCCTTTTTGGAAAGTAATTAATTAAATTACCATTACTTGTAATTGAAAATTTGGTCAATTACACATTACTTTCAATTACATCGAAATTTGTAATTAATTACAGTCAATTACCATTATACATTACCATTACCCCATCCCTGGTCCTCTAAATATTTCTTATGCAATTAAATCGAAAACGAAAAAAATCTCTGAATAGTTGTTGAACAAAGAGTGATCAATATCCTAAGAGCTTAAAGATGATATGAAGAAAATTAGGCTGATCCCTAATATTAGGGGCCGTGAGGGGCCAAAAGTCGATTTTTTGTCTTCAATGTTCAATGTCTTTTTAAAGATTATGGAAAATCATTATTTTAGAATGAAAATCTCAATCAAAATCTTATCTCATCTCATCAAGAATCGGATGGAAGCCCCACTCGTTGCTCGCAACGAGATCGTATCTATTTTTTTCCCCTATTTTTTTCTTACCGATTTTGTGCAGAAGATTTCTCGGAGATAGCTCGATCGATTTCGTTCAAATTTTCAAAGTTAATATGTTTCTATCTGAAGTTTGTACCGGCGCTTCGATTTTGAAAAAAATCACTTCCGGTTCGAAGTTATCGCCCTTTGATCAAAATTTAGAGGACCTTCATGTCTGTGATGGAACTCAAAAAAGGCTCAAGCTAGAAAGCTGAAATTTTCAGGGATGATAGAGGACATGTTGCCATATTGCACCTGGGTCAGGATATTTTCTGGAAGTGCTTAGTATGGAAGCTCGGTAGGGGTCGAAAATTAGGACACGAATCATGACTAATTTTTTGAGATATTTTGCATTGTATCTTTTAAAGTAAACTTATTTTGTAAAAACATACTGAGCAATATTTGTGTAGAACTACAGGATCTTTCATATGATATCAAGAAAAAAGTGCTGACTCATCAAATAAGGGGTGAAAGGGGCCAAAAGTCTTTATCCCAAAACTTTTTAGCAGTTTATATTTTGCCATACATTACTGAAGCAAAAAAGTTTATCTCAATAATCTCCAACAATATATTATAATTTTTATGTCGTATGGTACATAATTAGGGTCCACAAGGGGCCAGAATGCTAAATCTTCGACGCTTAATATCTCGAAAGAGAGAAATATTTTGAAAAGTAATATTGAACACAAGATGTTCAAAATCATGTTCTAAAATATATACAACCTTTCATTTTTCGCTAAATGTCCCCGTTAGGGAGTTGAAGGGTTGGCCCCTAAATATTTTATTTTGCAAATAACTCGAAAATTGAAAAGAATTTCTGAATAGCTGTTGAACAAAAAGTGTTCAAAATCATAAGACCTTTAAGAGGAAATCGAAAAAAGGGTCTGGGCACTCAAATTAGGGGCCAAGAGGGGCCAAAAGTCTTTAATCGATAACTCTTAACAGTTAATATTTTGTAATACATTACTGAAGCAAA
This sequence comes from Saccostrea glomerata, assembly GCA_003671525.1. NCBI lineage: Eukaryota > Metazoa > Mollusca > Bivalvia > Ostreida > Ostreidae > Saccostrea > Saccostrea glomerata. The sequence goes on along the minus strand of PRKT01001674.1, from coordinate 40,293 downwards.
GATGTTTATCTCAGCCATTTACAATTACACATTATGATGTTTATGTCGTATGGTACCTAATTAGGGGCCACAAAGGGCCAGAATGCTAAATCTTTGACGATTTATATCTCGAAAGAAAGAAATATTTTGATAAGTAATAATGAACAAAAGATGTTCAAAATTATGTTCTGAACAATCTGCAACCTTTCAATTTTCGCTTAATGTCCCCGTTAGGGAGTTGAAGGGTTGGCCCCTAAATATTTCTTTTGCAAATAACTCGAAAATGAAAAAGAATCTCTGAATAGTTGTTGAACAAAATGTGTTCAAAATCATAAGACCTTTAAGACAAAATCAAGAAAAAGGGGTTGGGCACTCAAATTAGGGGCCAAGAGGGGCCAAAAATCTTTAATCGATAACTCTTTAACAGTTAATATTTTGTAATACATTACTGAAGCAAAGATGTTTATTTCAACAATTTACAACTATATATTATGCTTTTAATGTCGAATGGTACCTAATTAGGGGTCACAAGGGGCCAGAATGGTAAATCTTTGACGCCTTATATCTCAAAAGCGTGAAACATTTTGATAAATAATATTGAATAAAAGATGTTCAAAATTTTGTTCTGAACAATACGCATCCTTTCATTTTTCGCTAAACGTGCCAATTAAGGAGTTGAAGGGTTGGCATCTAAATATTTCTCTTGCAAATAACTCTTAGACGAAAGAGAATATCTAAATAGTTGTTGAACAAATGTGATCAAAATATTGAGAACTTTAAGATGATATGAAAAAAAAAGGGCTGATCCCTAATATTATGGGCCGTGATGGGCCAAAACTCGAACTGTTAAGTCTTTAATGTTCAATGTCTTTTTGTTCTTCTTCATAATCTTTATCATCATTTTACTATGAAAATCTCAATCAAAATCTTATCTCATCTTATCAAGAATCGGACGGAAGACCCACTCGTTGCTTGCAACGAGATCGTACCTAGTTTTTATTATTATTCTTACCGATTTTGTGTACGCGAGTTCTCGGAAAGGGCTTGATGGATTTTCACGAAACTTTCAGATCTAATAGATATTAATCTGAACGTTATTGGAAATTTTTTATACTGAGATTGTCACTTCTGGTCGTGAGATATGGACGTTTTTCTGGTTTTCAGAGGATCGGCTTGTCCTGGTAACTCCTCCTAAATGACTCGAGATAATGAGTTGAGATTTTCAGTGTAGATAGAGGATGAATTGTAGAAGTGCCATTTTGAGACTATATCTATCCTGTGCAAAAGGCACCAAAGCTCGCCTGGGTTTTAAAAAATGCCTCAAAAATATCTCACACAATTTGACACATTTTGATTCATATCTTCATACCTGTTCATAATTTGTTAAATTATATTGAAGAAAAAATGTGCAAAATCACAAGACCTTTCATTTGATTTCTAGAAAATGGGGCTGACCCCTCAAATTAGGGGCTCAGAGGGGCCAAAAGTCTTTTATCTATAACTCTCTAATGATGATCAATATTTTGTTATACATTACTGAAGCAAAAATATTCATCTTAACAATTTGCAACAATATATGATAAAATTGTGATCATATGTTACGTAATAAGGGGTCACAAGGGGCCAGAATGTCAAATATTTGACGCTTTATATCTCAAAAAGGGAGAATATTTTGATAAGCAATATTGAATAAAAGATGGTCAGAATAATGTTGTAAACAATATGCATACATTGAACTTTTGTAAAACGACCCAATTAAGGACTTGTAGGGGTGGCCCCTAAATATTTCCATTTAGCATATCTCTACAACGGAAAGAAATCTCTGAATAAGTGCTGAACAAAAAATCTTCACAATCACAAGACCTTTCATTTGATATCAAGAAAAAGGGGCTGACTCTTCAAATTAGGGGCTCAGAGGGGCCAAAAGTCTTTCATCCTTAACTCTTTAATGATCAATATTTTGTGATACCTTACGGAAGCAAAGATATTCATCTTAACGATTTGCAACAACATCATATAAAATTTTCCTCGTATGTTACGTAATTAGGGGTCACAAAGGGCCAGAATGCTATATCATTGATTCTTCTTATCCCGAAAAAAGGGAATATTCTGATTAGCAATATTGAACAAAAGATGGTTGAAATAATGTTCTAAACAATATTCATATTTTGAATTTTTGCAAAATGCCCCATTAAGGACTTGTAGAAGTGGTCTCTAAATATTTCAGTATCTCCACAACGAAAAGAAATCTCTGGATGAGTGTTGAACAAAAAATCTTTAAGATCACAAAACCTTTCATTTGATATCAAGAAAAGGGGGCTGGCCCCTATCAGTAGGAGCTCAGAGTCTTTCGCCTTTCACTCTTTAATGATCAATATTTTGTAATACATTTCTGAAGCAAAGGTATTCATCTTTGATTTGCAACAAAATAGTATTAAATTTTGATCATATGTTACGTAATAAGGAATCACAAGGGGCCAGAATGATAAATCTTTGAGGCTTCATATCTCGAAAAGATAAAATATTTTGATATAAGCCATATTGAACAAGATATGCTGTGATGTAAATCAAAAGAATGAAATTTAATGAAGGAAAACTTTACATCGTTCTCTATTGATCTCTCAGTCAAAATCATATCTCATCTTATCAAGAAATCGAACGGAAGACCTTCTCGTCGCTCGCAACGAGATCTCATCTAGTTATTATTATGTTGCCTCGAACGAAGTCGGGGACGACAAATTGCGATTGCACGCATGTTTTTTTTTATCCAGGCTGTTTCTCGGAGATGGCTGGGACAATCTTCCTGAAACTTTCCTAAAAGGACGATCACTGGTTGTAGTTGTGCAGTGAGGTCGTTCAGTTCCAATATGTCTACCGTTGCCATGGAAACATGTAAAAAGCGACGAATTTTGTCCGCGAGTGTTCTCTCTGGTCCCTTAAACGTTCGTCATGAAACTTTTTTATTTTAATGATTAGTGTCTGTAGTTGTGCGATTTGCATTTAAAATTTCAAATAATCGATTATTGCAATGGAAACCAGGGGAATGTTAAAATTCTTTAATTTCGATTTTCCCAATAACTTCTCAAGCAATCGTTTTGAAACTTTCGATGTTAATTCCTTGCAATGTGTCAAAGTGATTTCTACTTTTAAAATAATTGTAATGAGTCGCTCACAGTTGTCATAGAAACGAAACAGAAAAAAGGTTAAGATGTACACATGTGTTCTCCAAGGTCTAGGTCAAAGGGTCAAAGTTCTTCGTGTCCAATAAAAGTTCTTTTCACAAGGATTACATATTTGAAATACGAAAGCCCTAGCCCTTACCGTTCAAACGTTAGGTACTATGTTCAAGACGACCCCCCCTTTTGAAGCGCACTGCCAGTTAGAATACACATATCTA
>PRKT01001674.1:0-31155 GCA_003671525.1 Saccostrea glomerata | reverse complement strand
TATATATATATATATATATATATATATATATATATATATATATATATATATATATATATATATATATATATATATATATATATATATATATATATATATATATATATATATATATATATATATATATATATATATATATATATATATATATATATATATATATATATATATATATATATATATATATATATATATATATATATATATATATATATATATATATATATATATATATATATATATATATATATATATATATATATATATATATATATATATCGGTATAATTAAACAATTAATTACCCCTTTTGAGTTCAACATGGTGAAATAAGGACCCGAGACCTGGCCCTTCAGGTGACCTGTCCTGGCCGAGGCCGCGTAGCCTTTCCAATATAGCTATTACATGCTAATTACACGTTTCTACCTATTCCAAAAATTCCAGCTAACAGCTATAAATGCATTAATTAATGAATTAAACGTTGAATTTGTTATATCAGAAGATATATTTTACTACAATTATCATTAAGCTGTATGACATCATTAGCAGCCCCTGCACGTTATACATCTTGTAGTATAGCTATGTTATATATTTTATCTAATGACCCATTTCTTGCAAATAGTTTACCATAAATTGCATGAAAATATTCTATTTTCAGTAACAATGAATTGCATAAGTACATCGGATGACTCAAAACGCAAATTTGAAGATTTCGTTGCACGTTATATGAAGAAAGATTATAGCATCACGTGGCATGAAAAGGAAACATTTCTAAAGGATGATTTTAGAAAGGGGCTTTTGGTTATCAAAGCAAGTGGCAGAATCCCGGAAATGATAGAGGACTTCACGGATATAGGTATATTTAACACAGAATACACTACAAAGGCATAAATGTGATGAAAATCGATTTTGATTTATTTAATTATTCTAAGAATTCATCCAAAACCTTGCAAGATCCAAACAATCTACATTGATTTTTTTATCATTAATTTATAGACTAAGGCACTAGTTCAATTTCAGTTCCAACAATATTTTCATATGCTATCAATATAAGATTATTTTCGATTGTGTCTGTTAGACTGAATGGTAAAAATTAAATGTGTTAAAATTCCTCCAATATCTCAAAACTAGAAAATGAATTGTTCAACCAAAGGATTGTTCAAGCGGGACAATATTTTCTAAACGAAAAATGTATTCCATTATAAAAAAAACAAAACATTATTTACATATATTCTATGAGTCATTTCTGCAGAATTCAGATAGGATCGCAGCACTTTTCAGAAACTACTATGCGTGCTGAAAATATTTAGAAATTAAACTTTTTTAACCATAGAGTTTTAACTTGGTTATGCCCTTGCACTAGTGAAACTTATATGTAACATCAATACTGCAAGTAAATGTGCTAAAATCACGTGACTGCCGCATCATGTGCCGAGTTTATATATAAATTGTAATCGTCCTCAATATGTAGTTATTTAGTAAATTTTTAACAATCCGATATAAATAATGTACTTCAAAATCATCCCAATTATGAATACATTTTTAATTACGAAATATTTTCGCTTTTCCATTGCGCACCATAAATGCCCTGCGTATTGATAGAAGTAAAATTTCCATTTCAAAACCTGTTTATGCATTGTATGTTTTCCACTTTGTTGATTTATCGGTCTAAACATAATCTTCTTTAAGCCACAGGAAAATCTTATCTAATGGGGTTCAATCCAAAAGAATTTATTTCCTTACATTCTGCATCATATTCTCACGCACGTGTTTCGGAAATAATTTTCAACCTGAAGTATAACAATAACACCAGGTATTTTACTCAAAATAATCCCCCCTCCCTCAGAACGCACTAATATATATACTTTTTCAGAAGTAATAAACTTAAAAACTGTTTATTATTATTGTTTTCTGGTTGATGAACAATCAACCATGAAATGGTATGCTCTTATCTCAGGCAAAGAGCAAACAAGGAGCTGCGCAGGGGGCATACAAAATATTCTACCTTCACATAATCAGTGCGACATGATGACTTTATTGTAAGCGAGATGACATCAATTCTATAACCCACGATTTCGTAGTATTGGTATTTAGAGATGTAATTTAAGGTCAAGATCTAGTAAATGAAAGGTGCCTAAACTAAATTAAAAATGAATTACTATAATTATGCTTTAAAAATTTAGCTTGGTCTAACAAGGTGTTTCGGAGCATAATTTTAAGGAAAACAAGATGATATTTTAAACTGTTATTTTCAATAAAAAATAAAAAAAAACGGTCATTGGTTTGTTTTTTTTCCATATCAGACAAAAGAAATAGTTCCTGATTGCCTAGTCTCTCGGAAAACGGTAATTTGTATGTTCTTCACCTCTTCCTTAAAATAATGCCAAATTTATATAGGTATCGTGATTATTTATGTTCCCCAAACGGAGTTTGGGAACATATTGTTTTTACTCTGTTTCTTATTAATATATTTTTTTCTTGTCATTTTTTCTCCGGTACTTTTTTGTCCATGAGTGTTCTCAGAAACTTTTCACCCAACTGAGCAAAAACCTTTTTTAGGGTTAATAGGTGTGAATTGTCATTTTGCGCTCATACGCATGCGCGTGCGGGTGCGTGCAACGCGTGAAATTACTTTTATATTTAATATAGCTATAACTTTGACATTTTTGAAGAAATAATGTGAAACTCATTATATAAGGATATATTAAAAGTGTAGATCATATGACACTGTCAAAGTAGCAGGAAATCACGCGCATGCAAGTGAGCTTCGCTCTGATTGGCTGAAACAAAAACTTCAATATCTTTTCTGGTTTTTGACGAAATGCTATGAAATTCAAAATATACGCATACTTTAGAATGTCCTACAATATGATATAATACAATTGTCATGAAAACGCCCGCATGCACGTTCGCTGCAATCTGATTGACTTATAAACTTAAAATGGCTATAAATCCCTTTTTTTTAAACAAACAGGATGGGATTTAAAACATAGACAGACATTATAAACTCTAACAAGAAGGTACGGTCGTCATGCACGTGCGCCCACGTGTGATTCGCTCTGATTCGCTGAAACAAAAATCTCAATATATTTTCTGTTTTTGACGAAATGCTGCGAAATTTAAAACAAAGGCATACTTTAGAATATCCTAAAATATGATATATAACAACTGTCAGTAAATTAAGCGCATGCACGTGCGCTGTAATCTGATTGGCTTAAACTTTAAATGATTTTAACTCACTTGGTTTTCAACCAAACAGGATGGTATTTAGAATATAGATAGACATAATGAACTCATAAAAGAAGGTATAGTCATCATGCTTGCATGTATGTGCACGTGAAATGAGTAAAATGATAAATACGCTTAATTAGTGTAATTTTGAGACTTTTGAATAAAATGCTTTGATAATAAGTATATTTAGATATATTGATAGAGTAGAAAAGATGATATGATCATTATGCACATGCATTCACATAGGCACGCGTGTAATGCTAAAATTTTATAAATAAATTTTGTATCCTTCTGGAAAAACGTTGTTTAAGTCTAAATTGCATAAAGGATTTCTTATTTAATAGAGAATAATGGAATATGGCACCAAAAGAGAGTTGTGGAGAGTTTGAGGACCACCTATAACGGTCCCCATTACAATTATACCTAGTTTTCATGTGGTTTTGAATCGAAATCCATAAAAAAAACTTTATTTTCTACATAATTTTTCAGAGCTGTAAAATACGGGAAAAAGAAAGTTGAAAGTGACTATGACGTCATAATGGATCTGGCACCAGAACGTGAATCTTAGTACCTTTACTAGATCTTGACCTTAAGTAATAGAAACGTATAAACATGAACAAAAATGAAATGCTCTTATTTTTTATGCTGTATTCTGTCATGTTGATTAAAATGTACCACCGATGATGAAAGATGTGTACATCAAGTAACTTTGTAATTGATCATGCAGTGTAAAGAGAATTTGGCTAAGACGACATGTACAAACATACGTAAAATGAAGTTTAAAAACAAGTATTGCGAGTATTTTGTGAAATTCATATAGAGTTTAGTTAATAAAACAGGTATGCTAAATCATTTTCATCGATTATATTCTCTTTCGATGACAGTCAACTTTATACGTATCCCGGTCGACCTTTCCAGTTATTTGTTATAAAGACAATGCAACAGAACAACAATAAACTGCATATACCAGAACATAAGATTTGTACAAATGGAAAGTATGCCTCGTAAAATACTTGAAAGGTGCTGTTAAAATCCCGGGTTAAGCATGTTTTACGAAAAATCTAGGTTCATATTTAAAAGAAAAATCAAAGGTTTCATGCGAATATGTGGAATGATTATTTTACTAAAGGAACAGTCGAATTCTAGCAACACTTTTAGGCCAAATAAAGTTCAACCACATTATTTATTCAAAGAAATTATCAAGCTATCGGACAATTAATATACCCTTGTTATGTCAAAATATAGATACAGCTACGTAGAGGAGTATTTTTACAGCGGGTATTTCCTGTTTTATACAGCAAAACATGTTCATCATTTTGCACAAAAAAGGTTGGAGCTACAAAAAGCCCAATGGTTTAAGGATATCCGATCCTCAGCCAGGAAGGATAACTCCAAAAATTGATATTTAAATTGAAATGCATCTAAATGAAACTTAAAAATTATTTTTTTTCATGCAACAATTTTCATTTTATTTATCTTTATAAGATTCGAGCTCTTTGGAAGTTTTAGAAAAGGTCCTATAAAAGTTGACATTTGTACCCTATAAAAGGAGAAAAAATTAATACAGTTTTAGAGAAATCAGATTTTCTTGAATCCAGCCATAGATATCAATGCTTATTAGCATTATATGAAATGATAAGTGATTTGTGATGTCTTGCAATGATAACAAAAGCCTATCACACTATGTATTATAGAATACATGATGGAAATAGAAGACAAAAAATACCAAATAAGTATAAAAATCATGACAATTTCTCTGAATGCCTGGATATCTATCATTTTTAAACCTAAAATATATTTGTTGATCAATTTGCAATTAGAAAATGCATTGCTCATATTCCAATTCGCCTTTTCTGCAAAAATATTGGAGATTTGACAATTTTCTCTATATAATATGATTAACTTTAATCATTAACTTTAGAGAAATACTGTGGATATATTTACATAACTTTGTATATTCAGAGATACTTTTATGAGTATTTTTGATTACTTAACTGCTAATTTTGTAAACCTGAGGATCGGACTACCTTAAGCAGCATTTTTAAAGATATATACTTTAGACATCGTTTGAAAATATTTTTCATTAAATAAACTGCGTTCTATAATCACACTGTTGGAGTGCATCCAAATCATTTCATTTGTTTCAAATCAAATCTAACTAATAGAGCGGAATTATTCAACATTTCAATAACTACAATATGTAAAAATAAATTATTTCAACAATACAGTATCTTTATTTTCCAAGATAAAACTAAATAAAACATTAGTTTTAAGTCACGTCATATCAAAGAAAACAATTGAACCCTGCATTTCTAGTATATAGTTATTACTCAATTGACTTCTTTACATTCTCTCTCTTCAACTCTCTTTTTCAAAATCTATGTAATTTTATTGCAGAAACCATTACATATGAAAAAAAAAAAAAAAAAATAATCCAGATCCACTCTAGGATTCAAACCATTTCTTTTGTAAAGGTACTAGTAAGTAGCCGAGCAGCATATCCACTAGATGGCTTTCCAGTGTTATTTAATGTACACATTTTGAATTTCGTATGGAGAATAAATTCTATACAAGTTTAAGTGTTTTAATAAAGGTGTCTCTGTAAAACAATGAAATCCCTAATCGACTACCATTCAAAAGTTTTAAAGTTTTTTCTCTATTACAGAAATCTCCAAGGTGTAGGTCAAAATGTCAAGGTCGTTGATATCCACTGAAAGACATTGTCATAAAGAACACATATATGAAATATGAAAGTCTTGGTATTTACCATTCAAATTCATTATGGCCAAAGTAAAGGTTCGAAATTTTTGTGTAAAAGTGGTTTAAACTTCAAGGCAAAGGTCGAATGTCAAATTTGGTGGTATCCAAAAAAAGGTCTTGTCACAGGGAATACACATGTGAAATATAAAAATCATTGCTCCACGTCATCAAAAGTACTGGGCAAGGTTGAATATTTTGTGACGGACGGATAGACGGCTGGACGGACAGCTATACAGACTGACGGACAGACAAATGAGATTTAATTTCTCTCGCTTTCTTGGAAGCGGGGGACAAATAGATTTTTATCCAATCAAATTAGCTTATACCGTTTCATGGTTGAGTCAACTTAGACTTTTCCACTCAGCAAGCAGAGTATTGACGTTATTTATGGAGACCAAAGGAATAAAAAGGAGGAAGTCACATGGTTAATGGCCATGGCGGTCGTATTTTTTTAGTGGGAGATCTGTAGACTAATTTTGAGCTTATCAACTGTAAACTGGTCCCGGAAACTTGCCCAGTAACTTATTTCTAACATTGTGAAAGATTGGAGTATAAACGAGGAAAGTGTTTCTGCTACTTAGAAAATTGCATTATTTCCTTTGTTTTTACTTTGTGAAACAATGTTGCGAACGTGTAAGGACTCCAATGAGTCCGATTCAAAACAACCACGGGCATACGACAATAAAGAAAGCCAGTCGTTCCCCTCCAGTGGTTTTGGACATTTAAATCCGTTTCAAGCAACGGCAACCTTTGCTCCAAATATGGAACCGTTAACAATAACGGAACCTTACAAAACTCTTGCCAAATTATCACAAGATGTAGGAGACATAAAGGCGGATTTGTGGGAGAAGGATGGCTTGGACGACAAAATTCAATATGTGGCCGGGACTCAGGAAGAAACTCTTTCAGATGTAGAGCTTTTAAAAACGGAGAATGAAAATCTAAAGAAAGACATGGAAATGCTGAAGTCTGTTGTTATCAAACTTGACAGAAAAGTTCAACAACAAGAGCTTGAGATAACAGATCATAAAGGGAAATCAATGAAATTCAAAATTCTGATACACAACTTAGAAGAGAAAAGTGAAGAAGTAATGAGAACAAAAAATCCTAATCTAATCAAAGAGCATATAGGTGTAGAGGGTGTTGAGTTTTCAAACAAACATAGAAACGCCGGAGAGGTAAAGCCAAATGGAAAGCCACGAACCATATCACAGGATGAAAATCCACCATTCAGTCGGCTGAATGGTAACTGAATGCCCACTGAATGGTCACTGAAAAGACCCTTTCCCGTGATCTTTCCGTGATCATTCAGTTAACATTCAGTCGACTGAATGGCACATACATTTCAGTGACCTTTCAGTTATCATTCAGTTGCATCTTTTGATTGAATAATCGGCCTATTTGTTTACCTAAAAATTTTATTTCACTTTTTCCTGGTAAAATGGCATTAAATTTATCTAATTCCGCATAAAAAAAGTTGAGAAAAAAATTAATTTAAGAAAAAAAATATGCTTATGGCCAGATTTCAACCTGGGTCTCCTGCGTGGGTGTCCGCGACCATATCAATTACGCTTCGACTTCTTGTTAACAAATACGGATTTAAAATCAATCAATTTGTAGAAATCGATGGAACAATCAGATGACCTGTTGTATCTAAGAGCTGCGATGTATATATATATCTTGTAAATCTTTTGTATATTCTATGTTAGTTGCGCGGATTTTGGGGACAGGCTAATTAATTACACATCTTCTATCGGGATGATGACTATTATCAGCGACGTGTTCCTGTGTCACAGATTTGAGATCGTTGTAAATCCAAATCTCGATTGTCCAGAATTTTATGGAAAAATTCGTGATTTTTTTTTTTTTTTTTTTTTTTTTTTTTTTTTTTTTTTTTTTTTGAATTTGATAATGAATATTTCATACTATATAGTGATGATCAAAATCTTGCTTTGAACCCTGCTATCGATACATATATTTATATTCATGTTAACTATCCAAAGGCTAGAGACTGATAGAAGTTGTTGATTACTTCAGGATTTTGAACCCAGAAAAAATAGTGTACACATGCAAGCAAGCAAGGTCGGCTTGATTATATTCTTACATCTGAAGGTTTATCCAACTTAGTAGAAAATTTTACAATAAAACCTGGTTATAGATCAGATCATTCCATTGTAGTTATAGAACTTTTGAGAGAGGGTGTGGCCTGTGCAAATTTAATAATAGTTTGTTGTATGACATGACTTATGTGGAAAAAGTTAAACACAAAATCAAAAAAGTAAAATTGAAATATCTACAAAACATAACATCTACTGATGATATTTTCAGTATTGATGACAGTTTATTTTTAGAAGTTCTTCTAATGGAAGTAACCATTTCATATTCCTCATATTAAAATAAGAAGAAAGATAAACTTGAAAAGTCATTAGTAGAAGATATTGAAGATTTAGAGTTACAAAATAAAAGCAACACAGTTACAGTACCGACCGGACACAACCTAACAGAAAGCGAACCCGAAGCGGACCTCGGATTCGCTCTCTGGGTCCGCTCCGGGTTCGCTCGGGGTCCGCTAGGGCTGACCCCGAGTGAACCCGGAGCGGACCCAAAGCGAACCTGTAGCAGACCCCGAGCGAAGCCAAAGCGGACCCAGAGAGCGAACCCCAAATTCAGTAGCGGTCCCAGAGAGCCAACACGGGTTCGGTATTTCTTTACAGAGCTGTCAATCAGAATTAGCGATTAACCAATCAACGCATCAACATATCAAAATAGCATATTGAACTGTCTACTGGGGTATAAGATCGAACGTGTTGATTTAATTCGATATAAATCTAAACACTGTACATACAAGCATAACGTTTGAATGTGCTGTGTAAATTTATTCTGATAATTAAAATATTACCGGGATTTAATATTTATTTATTTTAATTCTCCGGGTTATATTTTATATTTATATCTTTATTTTTTTTTTTATTAAAGCAATTAATTAATTATATGTTTTGATTTTCCAAGTAGAATTATACATGAATATTTACGTTTTTATTTTATTTAGTTTCTTACAAGTATTTAAAGTCCATTTGGTAAATAAATTGAGTAAATACATCAGTAAATGCATAAAAAAAGGAATCAATTGATATTACAATTTTTACTGACAAAAAAAGGAGAAAAGAAATATAGTTGTTATTCGACAATTATTGTAAAATTTCATCAATTCAAGATACTAACAGCTCGGGTATATTAAAGTGCCCAATATTTAAATAAATATTTAAATATACGAGGGTTGTCCCAAAAAGTCGTAGACAATGTTTCTAATTTTTAAAACATGCAACCAATAATAACCAAATTTTGCATAGACATAATGTATTCAATGTTCTTTAAAATTGTGAATTTTTAAATGTATATCTTTCATATCAATAATTTTAGGACGATTTATATGAAGGCAGATAAGGCCTGTCGGCGCACGAACAAAATTCGGAATAATTTACGTATATACCAGGGTAACTACCGTATAGCGGGTTATTTTAGCGGGGTGCTAATTTTGGCTTATTTTGGCGTTTTGAGGGCGGCCCGCTAAAATTTTAATCGCTAAAATAGTGAGACAATAGTTAACTTAGTCTTCTTAGTGTTCATCAGTAAAGAGATGAAACCCTGTGTCCGCTAAAATAAATTACGCCAAAATTATTGGGGTACCTTTCAGCAGGCAAAACGCCAAATTTTACACCCGCCAAAAAAATCCGCTATACGGTATTACATTTGCTTTTATTTCTCTAGTACTATTTAATACTTTGATTTAAAATTTACATCACTGAAACCAGAATCAAAATCTTAATGATATGTTAAAGTTTCATAAAAATAGATTTAAAAATAAACGATTGGTGTCATTATTTTCATAGAATCGTTGGAATTGAGTTTGATGAAAATGACGTCGTCAAACGCGTAACCGGCGCACGGAGATGTAATAAATTGTGTTGGATATGCTTTATTTACATCCTAGACGGGAAAAAGAGTAACGAAGTGACATTACACACCAGATTTTAATTTTTAAAAAGTTTATTTTTAAATGGAACGATATTCAATGACAGTTTTTCTTCTCTACCGAAAATAATTACGGCATGTAAGAAGTAGAGTACTATTTGTTAAACGAAGAAATTTGGAATAATGTGGACGCGAACAACGTCAAACGATGTGTATTCTCTCCTGCCTACAATATAAGGCAATCTTTCGACTAAATTTCGACTGAAATTTGAATCTGCTATAAAAAATATATAAAACAAACGGACAAAAGTGAATTTAAAAGTCCCTTAATCAAGATTGGTCTATCACTTTAAGAGAAAATATTGAATGTCAATGGACGCGAGTGAAGCAGACAAAGAGATCATGAAGTTATAAGAGACGTTATTATGTTCCCCAAACGAAGTTGGGGAACATATTGTTTTTACTCTGTTTCTTATTATTATTATTAGGGTCTTCCGTCTTCAGCGGAAGACCCTTCTATTATTCTATTGTTTCTTTTTCACTTTTCTTATTCTTCTTCTTCTTTTTTTTTTTTTCTTTACAAAATTTGTGCAGAAGGTTTCTCGGAGATGTCTCGTCCGATTTGCTTCAAATTTCTATGGTTGATGTGTTGACATCTGAAGTTAATTCCGGCAAATTATTTTAGGGATATTCACTTCCGGTCTGAAGTTATCGCCCTTTCATCAAAATTTAGAGTACCTTCTTGTCCGTGAGTAAACTCAAAAACGGTTCAAGCTAGAACGCTGAAATTTTCAGGGATGATAGAGGACATGTTGCCATGTTCCACAAGTATCATGATATTTTCCGGAAGTGCCTAGTATGGAAGCTCGGTAGGGGTCAAAATATAGGACACGAATCATGAGTGATTTTTTGAGACATTTTGCATCATATCTTTCAAAGTATAATTATTTTGTTGAAACATACTGAACAAAATTTGTGCAAAATTACAAGATCTTCCATATGATACCAAGAAAAAATTGCTGACTCATCACAATAAGGGCCAAAAGGGGCTAAAAGTCTTTTTTCGATAACTCAATAACAGTCAATATTTTGTTATACATTACTGAAGGAAAAATGTTTATCTCAACAATTTACAATTGCATATTATAATTTCAATGTCGTAGGATACTGGTAATATTAGGGTTTTAACAACAGTGACTCGACCAATGGTTGTTAGTATTCGTCGATTCCACTGTTGAATCAATGATTTTACCTTTTGTAGAATTAGATCATAATTTGTGTTAGTTATTGTTTCTAAATCTACTGAAAAATGTATGCCTAGCAAGGAAAAGGTTGTTGACCCCCCAATCTAACTTCCATCTCGGGTGGTGAAAAACTTTGTTTGAAAATATTCTTGAACCAATCCAAATAATTTTTGTTTTAGTACTGTTTATTTTCAACCTAGATAATCGCCAAAAAAAAATCTAAAGTGTCAAGAGCTGCAAAAAGTGATTTTGTTGAACCATCAACAGCAAGCGAAGTGTCATCGTCATATTTGGAATTTTTATGTTCTTTCTCCTGAAAAATAATGCCTTTAATGTCTTTATTTTGTTTCACAAGAATAGCAAGGATTTCATCACAGAGGAAAAATAAATAAGGTGCGACAGGATCTCCCTGTCTACAGCTTCTCTGAATATGTATTTGTTCAGATAAATGTCCACATTGCAGAACAGATGCTTTGAACATTGTATTCAAAATTTTAATCCAATCCATGAATTTATACCAAATCCAAAATAATTTAGTACTTTGTAAATAAAAGACCATGATATCGAGTCAAAGGCTTTTTAAAAATCAATAAGAACTAAGAGACCTGGTATATTTTTCGACTCAGTATATGACATAAGATCATAAATAAATCGTGTATTTTCCCCTATATATCTACCTTTGATAAAACCAGATTGTGTATCTGAAATAAGGGAATCTAAGGTAGTCTTTATTCTATAACTTAGGCAGCCAGATATAAGTTTATACAGCACATTCAATAAGGTTATTGGTCGCAAATTCTTTAAATATTGTCTTGGTTTGTCATCCTTTGGTATACACGAAATAATGCAGTTCTCGTTTATTGAAAATACAAGTTATTGCTCTGAGAATTTAACATTTTAAGTTTTTCCAAAAAAATTAAAAAAAATTCAGTTGTGAATCCATCACTTCCAGGTGATTTATTATTTTTCATTTTTTTCAGAACCTCTAAACCTTCACTTTCAACAATTTTCTTTTCTAAGAGACTAGTTGTTTCTTCATCAAGTTTTTTACTTTCGGATGGATCAATAATATCAGTGAGATTCAAATCAATAAGTTCAGAGTCTCTATTTGTATACAAGTTATTGTAAAAAATTTTAACTTGATTTAAATTTCAAACTGATCATAAATTGTATAACTTTCATCGATATCAACCCTTTTTCTTACTTTGTTTATGTAGTTACGGGATTCTAAATTACAAAAATATTTTGTGGGCTTTTCACCCTCTTCAACCCATCTCGCGCGTGATCTTTTTAAATGACCTTGCATTTTTTCTTTTCTTAAATTTTCGATAGATATTTTTTTTCTTCATAAATAACTGTGTTGCTTTTATTTTGTAACCTTAATTCTTCTATTTCTTCTACTAATGATTTTTCAAGTTCATCTCTTTTCTTTTTCTTATATGAGGAATATGAAATGGTTACTCCCCTTATTTCCTTAAGAAGAACTTCTAGAAATAAACTGTCATCAATACAGAAAATATCATCAATAGATGTTTTGCTTTGTAGATATTTCAATTAAACTTTTTCAATTTCTTGTTTAACTTTTTCCACATATGTCATGTCATACAGCAAACTATTATTAAATTTCCACAGGCCACACCCTCTTTCAAAAGAGTTGAACTTAAGTTCTAATACTACAATAGAATGATCTGATCTATAGCCAGGTTTTATTGTAAAATTTTCTACTAAGATGGATAAACCTTCAGATATAAGAATATAATCCAGCCGACCTTGCTTGCATGAATTTTAAATTCAAAGTTGTTATTAAATAGGACACTAACACCATGTGAATTGGACCTGGAAGAACTAAAAAAACATTTATATCCCCATTGAGCTTTTACATATGGTTCTATATCATCAGTAAAATATGTATCTTGTAAACACAAGATAGAAAGACCCTTTTTCTTACAATAATTAAGAACATCACGCCGCTTCTGAGGTGTTGCTAGCCCCTGACAGTTCACCGTTGCAATCGTCACTGAGTTATTCATTTGTAAACAATTTCAAAACATTAAGCAACCCCCAAGCAAGTAATCCGATATAATAAACACTTTCATACTCATTCATACTTTCATCCTCACTTGTAAATACTAACAAAATAGGCAAATGGTTTTGCAAACAAATAAAAAGCAAAGATGTTTGTACAAAAAAAAAGAACACAGCAAAATGCTCCTCAGTAAAAAATCAAAAGACCAATAAAGAGCTTTTAAATTAATGATAAATGGAGCCTGTTTATTCACATACCTTTCACTGTTTCAGCCCATATAGGATCCGGGCCACAATTAAAGGGTTAAGGTCAAATGGCTAAAACGTAGCACATGTAGGAAATTCATATGCCTCCCTTTCAATGATAAAAATAAAAATAGCTCACATGTTTTAGATACTTTTGGGGTATATAATAAAAGTAGAGTGTCTAAAGTTTACAATGATATGCAGCAAGGTGCATTTCAAGCAAAAATTATGCCTAGAAATATGAATTGAAAAGAGCATTCATTTGGTTTGTTTACACTTTTTTTGCCAAGCGAGAGCTATCCTGAGGTCATAACGTCAGACGTTTATTAATAACCAGGAAATTCCACATTCAACACCCCTATTTCTGGATGTGAATATTTATCTGACACATTGCTCTATCATGTGGTCAAAGATATTTTGGAAATGAAGATTTTTAAAAAATTTACAAAGAAAATAAAACACATGTTTTTACTATATAAGTCTATATGTAAGCTAATTGTGGTCCGGGTCCTTATGATCCATGCCGAATTTCCCGTTACCGGAAATAAACATTCGCTGTATAAACATTACGGAGAAAACCGGAAACAACAAACTTTGTAAATATCCGGAAAAATACATTTTTTTCATGTCTTAACTCATAAGGCATATCCAAAGTTCAAATACAAAAAAGCGATTTTATGATAACTATATATATAGATAACCTGAAAATAAACTGAAAGGAAAAAGAAACGCAGGGTAGCGTAATTTTCGATAAAAATTTGACCACATGACCGAAAATTAAGAAAATTGGTCAGAAGGGAAATTTAGTTACTGTGCATCAAAATCAGTATTCAGAATTACTCAAACGTAAAATTTATGACGTCACGTAGGGAAAACGCTAAAAAGCCCAAAACACGTGCAATTTGATAACGACGAGTTTGTCAACAAATCTTGTTGCATTACTTGATGCATAAGAGGTATGCACATCGTTTTTCAATATCAAAAGACATTATGAATTTATTGCAATCTTGGCACAGTTTACGGAAGTTCAATGGGGTCTTGTTTTCGAATTGCTTTATTAATGAAAAAGGCAAGAACGGTTTACTAAGCAGTCGCTTGTAAATTTTCCCCCATAAAACGTTTTAGCCGTTGTCAGAGAGGATCTGGAGTGGATTTCAGTCAACCGTGACGATGACGGTAACGCGAAACAGAGTCATGTTACGAGCGGGTTATTAGTCCTGCCATCTCTTAAATCGCCACCTTACTACCACAAAAACAGCCATTTATAGAGTAGATGATTATAATCATTACATTCATACGAAATTTGAAAGAAAGCAATTCTACAATTCGGATTTTTGAGCCAGTCAACTTACGATTGTATTCCTTTCACTGGCGCATGCGCGCGCCGTTTGACTTATTTTTTGCGTGGTTACCCGTGCTAAATATAGCCAGGATTTGAAAGATAAACACTCTGATGAAATTCCATGCAAATGAGAAATAAGACTCTGACAAATACACGAGATAGACGTTGAAGATAATGAGAGTTTTCGATTTTCACTTTTAGGGGGTATCGTCATTTGAGCTTCAATAACTTATGAATAATTAGACAAAATCATATGAGAATTTGGTTATATCTTTTGGAAAGATGATTTTAAAAGGTAGATAGGAAAACTAAAAAGTATTTTAATAAAAACAAAATTTAATTCATCTCAAAAGTTTACCCTGCGTTTCTTTTCCCTTTCAGTATATTACAGTGTTTTTAATTCCCCAAATACAGTTTAGTACTGCAAGTTTGATGAATTATATCTAAACTTTATTTAAAGCATCCATCATGGTGTTTTCCATAATTTGGAAACGCTTTGGCCCGAGATGTCTACCCTTAATCCTTGAAATCACGATCGCCACATTGACACGGCTCTGATCTTGCAATACACCCAGCATCTTGCGGCCTGCTCCGAACTCCCCATCATCACAATATCCTTCGTGAAGAATCCCGTTGTTGTCCTTGAAGCGGTAGATCAGAATATTATGGTTGGCCCGTCCGTACAACGGATCAATCGAAACTTTCTTATATAAGTTTCTCACCTTGGCAAAAGTGTTAACATGAACCGCCGCCGCACTGAATTGATTTCCCCCATCTGAGTGAGTGTCTGATCTTTTGGTCGAAATTCCTTCAATTTTCTCGATCTCCTTACTGTCCATTTGTAGAAGTTCCTCTGCGTTTGGAGTTGAGACCTTATCCTTATAAACAGTTCCATTTGGGAAAATAAGCTTATCTCTAATGATGCGAGTTTTGACGTTTTCCTGTCAATATTTGTTATTTAGTTCCACTGGTTTTTTACGGGTTTCGTTCACCTGTGGGGGTGATTGTAGTGTGATGTAGAAGGGTAGTTCCGCTCCACCCTCCTTCTTTGCCTTCTGTTGTTTCAATATTTTGTCTTTGTATTTGATTCTAATGAGCCTTCCAGTGATGGTTCGTGGCTTTCCGTTTGGCTTGATCTCTCCGGCGTTTCTATGGATGTTTGAAAACTCAACGCCATCTACACCTAGATGCTCTTTGATTAGATTAGGAATTTTTGTTCTCAATACTTCTTCACTATCCTCTTCTAAGTTGTGTATCAGTATATTGAATTTCATTGATCTCCCTTTAAGATCTGTTATCTCAGCCTCTTGTTGTTAAACCTTTCTGTCAAGTTTGATAACAACAGACTTCAGCATTTCCATGTCTTTCTTTAGTTTTTTGTTCTCGGCTTTTAAAAGCTCCACGTCTGAAAGAGTTTCTTCCTGAGTCCCGGCCACACATTGAAGTTTGTCATCCAAGTCATCCTTCTCCCACAAATCCGTCTTTATGTCTCCTACATCTTGTGATAATTTGGCAAGAGTTTTGTAAGGTTCCGTTATTGTTAACGGTTCCATATTTGGAGCAAAGATTGCCGTCGCTTGAAACGGATTTAAATGTCCAAAACCACTGGAGGAGAACGGCTGGCTTTCCTTAGTGTCGGATGCCCGTGGTTGTTTTGATTGCTTTGAATCGTACTCATGGGTGAGGATCCCCTTAGAGTCCTTACGCGTTCGCACCATTGTTTCATAAAGTAAACTCAAAGGAAATAATGCAATTTTCTAAGTAGCAGAAATACGTTCCTCGTTTATAAATCCAATCTTTCACAATGTTGAAAATTAGTTACTGGGCAAATTTCCGGGACCAGTTTACAGCTGTTAAGATCAAATATTGGTCTAAAGTTCTCCCACTAAAAAAACATGACCGTCATGGCCATTAAGCACGTGACCGCCTCCATCCATAAAATACTTGGAATGATTTTGTACCTTTTGTGTAAAATAAACCCAGTAGGGGTAATGCTGCATTTTGGAAAATTCTAGTTTTAAAAATTTATTGCTTTTCTTTGAAAAAAATAAATTAATCTAAATAATTGCTTGTAATTAATCATTGCAAAAAAAAAAAAAAAATTGAATATTCAATTTTTTTTAATTTATTAACATTTCCATTGTATATAAACAAAATTCCATATATACTGAAAGGAAAAAGAAACGCAGGGTAGCATAATATTCGATAATATTTTGACCACATGACCGAAAATTAAGAAAATTGGTCAGATAAAAAGTTTAGTTACTATGCACCAAAATCAGTGTTCAGAATTACTCAACCGTGAAAAGTGTGACGTCACGTAGGAAAAGCACTAAAAAGTCCAAAACACGTGCAATCTTATAATGCCGAGTTTGTCAACAAATCTTGTTGCACCATTTGATGCACCTGAGGCATACACATCATTTTTCAATATTTAGAGACGATATTAATTTCTTGCAATCTCGGTACAGTTAACGGAAGATCCGTGAGTCTGATTTTCGAATTGCCCATTTAATGAAAATGGCAGCAACGGGTATCTAGGCAGTTTCTTGTATATCCCCCCCCCCCCCCCCCCCCCATAAAACTTGTTACCCGTTGTCAGAAAGGGCCTGGAATGGTTCTCAATCAACCGTGACGATGACGTTAACGCGAAACAGAGTCATGTTACGAGCGGTTTATTCGTCCAGCCATCTTTTAAATCGCCACCTTACTACCACAAAAATCACCATTTATACAGTATACTATTGTAATCATTACATTCAAACGAAAAATGAAAGGAAACATTCTGCAATTTGGTTTTTTGAGCCTGTCAACTTTCTGTTGTGTTCCGCTCACTGGCGCATGCGCGCGCCATTTCAATAATTTTTTTGGCGTGTTTACCCATGCCCAATATAGCCAGGGTTAGAAAAATAAACACTCTGATGAATTCCATGCAAAAAAGAAATAAGGCTCTGACAGATGAGCGGGAGAGACATTGAAGATAATGAGAGTTTTCGTTTTCAGTTTCGGGGGATATCGTCATATGAGCTTCAATAACTCATGAATTATTAGACAAATTCAAATGGGATTTTGGTTATATCTTTTTGAAAGATGCTTTTAAAAGTTAGATAGGAATACTAAAAAAATTAAAAGAAAAATAAATTAAATTTACCTCAGAAGCTTACCCTGCGTTTCTTTTTCCTTTCAGTATAAATTGCTTGCTACATAGTGGTATATTTACAAAGGATTTTAAACGCACACACACATCCTCCCTTAGATTCACTCACACATATCGGATTTAACTGGAATTATACGGAAAAAATTAAGGCTGCTTTTATAATTCCCTACTTCAATTGTTCACCAATCATAAAAAGCGATTATCAAAAGCAAACATACTTTAAGACATTCAAATTATAATCAGATCAAAATAAACATGTCAATTTGATTCAAACATTTTCTTCCAGGAGTCAAATTTTTTATCAAAAAATGACAGTTTAGAGTTATTAATTGATACACACTTCTCAATATTATATTTCAATTTTAAATGATTTATCAAACCAAGACAGTTTGGTTTTTACATTGTAATAAGCAAGTAAAAGTATATTGCTTAGTATATAATATAACAAAGTTTATCATTATGTTATCTTTAGTGAATGGCATTTCAGCCAAAATAATATTTTTGAAATTAAAACCAATTCTTTTAGTAGTTGTTCTATAGATATGCATACTCAAATTTCTCCATAAATCCACCACATCATAACAAGTTACAAATACATGTTGAATAGTTTCAGTATCCTCTTATCAAAAGGTACATGAATCAGATGTTTTTATATTAATTTTCTTAAGATAGTGCCCGACAGGTAGAATTCTATGAAGAAGTCGGTATTGAAGCCATTGTACTGAAGAATCATTTGTTGTCTTGAAACACACTCGAAAAACATCTTGAGTGCATATTTCATTCACTCCATGAGAAGACAACTCTGAATTCCACTTTGAAATTGCTGTAGGCTTTAAACAATTTTTTGTTTCTGACATTGTAAATAATTTTTGAACATTTTGTATTCGAAAAAATATATTCAAAATAAAAAGGTAAATAAGGTAGACAACTTTTGTTCAATATTGTTCTCTTAATAGCCATATTTTTAAAACATTTTGCAATGGCACTAATAACACTACTGTACTGCATTACATTTACAGAGGGAAGATTAAAATTTTTTTTGGAAAGCAGACTTTGAAAGAAAAATGCATTCTTAAGACAGAAAATCTCCAACAGTTTTGACACCTTTCTGATACCAATTTTCTATAAAAATACTCTTATTTTCAATCTTAATGTTTGAGTTGTACCATATTGGAATATTACAAGCCTTAGTTTTTATGTCTATGTCATGTTCTACCTTTTTCATAACATATTTCCAAGAACTAAAAACATCCAACCAAAAAGGATTATTTTTTGACATTATGACATTAGAAATGTAATCATCTCCATAATCTAAATTTGTTTTATAACATCATTTCCATTAATTGCCAGAAATATATCAAACCATGGTTTGTTTGTTGCAGTCAACAGTCTTTGACCCAAGTGCATTTCAAGGATTTCATAAAATTGTCAATATTTACCATCTTTAAACCTCCAGACAGATTATCCTGAGTAACTATTGTTCTCTTAATCTTATCACATTTGATTTCCATACAAATTAAAAAATAACTTTATTTAATGAGGAAATTTTGTCAATGCTAGGTGCAGGAAGAGAAATAAATAAATGATTCAGTTTTGGTAATATAAGGATTTTAACAACAGTGACTCGACCAATGAGTGTTAGTATTGGTCGATTCCATTGTTGAGTCAATGATTCTACCTTGATAGAATTAGATCATAATTTGTGTCAGTTATTGTTTCTAAATCTACTGAAAAATGTATGCCTAGCAAGGAAAAGGTTGTTGACCCTTAATCTAACTTCCATCTCGGGTGGTGAAAAACTTTGTTTGAAAATATTCTTGAACCAATCCAAATAATTTTTGTTTTAGTACTGTTTATTTTCAACCTAGATAATCGCCAAAAAAAAAATCTAAAGTGTCAAGAGCTGCAAAAAGTGATTTTGTTGAACCATCAACAGCAAGCGAAGTGTCATCGTCATATTGGGAATTTTTATGTTGCAGTCAACAGTCTTTTGACCCAAGTGCATTTCAAGGATTTCATAAAATTGTCAATATTTACCATCTTTAAACCTCCAGACAGATTATCCTGAGTAACTATTGTTCTCTTAATCTTATCACATTTGATTTCCATACAAATTTAAAAATAACTTTATTTAATGAGGAAATTTTGTCAATGCTAGGTGCAGGAAGAGAAATAAATAAATGATTCAGTTTTGGTAATATAAGGATTTTAACAACAGTGACTCGACCAATGAGTGTTAGTATTGGTCGATTCCATTGTTGAGTCAATGATTCTACCTTGATAGAATTAGATCATAATTTGTGTCAGTTATTGTTTCTAAATCTACTGAAAAATGTATGCCTAGCAAGGAGAAGGTTGTTGACCCCCAATCTAACTTCCATCTCGGGTGGTGAAAAACTTGGTTTGAAAATTTTTTTAACCAATCCAAATAATTTTTGTTTTAGTACTGTTTATTTTCAGCCCAGATAACCGTGAAAAAAAATCTAAAGTGTCAAGAGCTGCAAAAAAAGATTTTGGTGAACTATCAAGGGCAAGCGAAGTGTCATCAGCATATTGGGAAATTTTATGTTCTTTCTCCTGAATAATAATGACTTTATACAGCATTATTGTCAAATAATAGCATTTATGTCCTTCCCCAGCTTTCACCATCAGTCAAATGTCAAACATTTATGTTTATGTTAAAACATGTTTGATAATTTAATGTTATCTTCTTTTTTTAAAACACAACAGTGGGTTGTGTGGGGGGCTTCTGTTTTTATTTTTGAACGCCAACTTTTTGCTTGTAATGTATATATGTTTTACAATTTTTTCTGTTATTTCGTACATTATTTTGACATGTAACAGGGGAGATCATTATACAACTTTACTTGTTTATGTAAAAGAATATTTGTATAAGGTTTTTTGATCTCCCCATTTATTGTATTCTTTAATACTCATTGTCATTTTCAATAAATGACAATTCACACAAATATGGAGTTGTGATTTTTATCCAGGAAGAAAGTGGAAGGTTATTTAGATCTCAATAATATGTAAACAAGCAGGTATTACATAAATGTCTTTATTTTGTTTCACAAGAATAGCAAGGATTTCAGCACAGAGGAAAATAAATAAGGTGCAACAGGATCTGCCTGTCTACAACCTCTCTGAATATGTATTTGTTCAGATAAATGTCAACATTGCAGAACTGATGCTTTGAAATTTGTATTCAAAATTTTGATCGAATCAATGAATTTATTTCCAAATCCAAAATGATTAAGTACTTTGTAAATAAAAGACCATGATATCGAGTCAAAGGCTTTTACAAAATCAATAAGTACTAAGAGACCTGGTATATTTCTCGACTCAGTATATGACATAAGATCATAAATAAATCGTGTATTTTCCCCTATATATCTACCTTTGATAAAACCAGATTGTGTATCTGAAATAAGGGAATCTAAGGTAGTCTTTATTCTATAACTAAGGCAGCCAGATATAAGTTTATACAGCACATTCAATAAAGTTATTGGTCGCCAATTCTTTAAATATTGTCTTGGTTTTGTCTGTCTTTGGTATACACGAAATAATGCCGAGTCTTTGGGAAATTGGTAATTCTTGCTTATTGAAAATACAAGCTATTGCTCTAAGAATATAACATTTTAAGTCTTTCCAAAAAAAATTAAAAAATTCAGTTGTGAATCCATCACTTCCAGGTGATTTATTATTTTTCATTTTTTTCAGAACCTCTAAAACTTCACTTTCAACAATTTACTTTTCTAAGATACTAGATGTTTCTTCATCAAGTTTTTTACTTTCGGATTGATCAATAATATCAGTGAGATTCAAATCAATAAGTTCAGAATCCCTATTTGTATATAAGTTTTTGTAAAAAAAATTAACTTGATTTAAAATTTCAAACTGATCATAAATTGTATTACTTTCATCGATATCAACCCTTTTTATTACTTTGTTTATGTAGTTCCGGGATTCTAAATAACAAAAATATTTTTTGGGCTTTTCACCCTCTTCAACCCATCTCGCGCGTGATCTTTTTAAATGACCTTGCATTTTTCTCTTCTTAAAGTTTCGAGAGATATTTTTATTCTTCATAAATAACTGTGTTGCTTTTATTTTGTAAATCTAATTCTTCTATTTCTTCTACTACTGATTTTTCACGTTCATCTCTCTCCTTTTTCTTATATGAGGAATATGAAATGGTTACTCCCCTTATTTTCATTAGAAGAACTTCTAAAAATAAACTGTCATCAATACAGAAAATATCATCAATAGATGTTTTGCTTTGTAGATATTTCAATTTTACTTTTTCAATTTCTTGTTTAACTTTTTCCACATATGTCATGTCATACAGCAAACAATTATTAAATTTCCACAGGCCACACCCTCTCTCAAAAGAGTTGAACTTAAGTTCTAAAACTACAATAGAATGATCTGATCTATAGCCAGGTTTTATTGTAAAATTTTCTACTAAGTTGGATAAACCTTCAGATATAAGAATATAATCAAGCCGACCTTGCTTGCATGGATTTTTTTCCTCCATGTGTACACTTTTTTTTCTGGGTTCAAAATCTGGAAGTAATCAACAGTATGAAGATCCTCCATAACTTCTATCAGTTTGTCTCTAGCCTTTGGGTTGTTAACATGAGTATAATTATATGTATCAATATCAGGGTTCAAAGCAAGATTTAGATCACCACATAGTATGAAATATTCATTGTCAAATTCAAAAGAAATTTCACGAATTTTTTCATAAAATTCTGGACAATCGAGATTTGGACCATAAATATTAATAAGAGTTAATCTCTTATCATCAACTGTTATATCTAGAGCAGCTAGATTTCCCTCACAATCCTTTTTTTTCTTTATGGATTTTAAATTCAAAGTTGTTATTAAATAGGACACTAACACCACGTGAATTGGACCTGAAAGAACTAAAAATACATGACATCCACATTGAGCTTCTACATATGGTTCTAAATCATCAGTAAAATGTGTATCTTGAAAACACAGGATAGAAAGACCCTTTTTCTTACAATAATTAAGAACATCACGCCGCTTCTGAGGTGTTGCTAGCCCCTGACAGTTCACCGTTGCAATCGTCACTGGGTTATTCATTTGTAAACAATTTCAAAACATTAAGCAACCTCCAAATAAGTAATCCGATGAAATAAACACTTTCATACTCGTTCATTCTTTTCCCCCCACCTTAAATAGTAACAAAAGAGGCAAATGGTTTTGCAAACAAAAGCAAGCAAAGATGTCTGTACAAAGAAAAAAAAGGACACAGCAAAATGCTCATCAGTGAGAAATCTAAGACCAAAAAAAAGAGCTTTTAGATTTATAATAAATGAAGCCTGTATATTCACATACCTTTTACTGTTTCAGCCCATGCCGAATTTCCCGTTACCGGAAATAAACATTCGCTGTATAAACATTATGGAGATCACCGGAGAAAAAAATGCATGCCTTAACTCCTAAGACATATCCAAAGTTCAAATGCAAAGAGCAATTTTCATGATTACTAATTATAAATATAACCTGAAAATATTACAGTGTTTTTAATTACCCAAATACAGTCTAGAACTGCAAGTTTGATGAATTATATTTAAACTTTATCTAAAGCATCCATCATGGTGTTTTCCATAATTTGGAAACGCTTTGGCCTGAGATGTCTACCCATCATCCTTGAAATCACGATCGCCACATTGACACGGCTCTGATCCTGCAATATACCCAGCATCTTGCGGCCTGCTCCGAACTCCCCATCATCACAATATCCTTCGTGAAGAATCCCGTTGTTGTCCTTGAAGCGGTAGATCAGAATATTATGGTTGGCCCGTCCGTAAAACGGATCGATCGAAACTTTCTTATAGAAGTTTCTCACCTTGGCAAAAGCGTTAACATCAACCGCCGCCGCACTGAATTGATTTCCCCCATCTGAGTGAGTGTCTGATCTTTTGGTCGAAATTCCTTCAATTTTCTCGATCTCCTTACTGTCCTCTGCGTTTGGAGTTGAAACCTTATCCTTATAAAGAGTTCCGTTTTGGAAAACAAGCTTATCTCCAATGATACGAGTTTTGACGTTTTCCTGCCAATATTTGTTATTTAGTTCCACTGGTTTTTTACGGGTTTCGTTCACCTGCGGGGATGATTGTGGTGTGATGTAGAACGGTAGTTCCGTCCCACCCTCCTTCTTTGCCTTCTGTTGTTTCAATATTTCGTCTTTGTACTCGATTCTCATGAGCCTTCCGGTAATGGTTCGTGGCTTTCCGTTTGGCTTTACCTCTCCGGCGTTTCTATGGATGTTTGAAAACTCAACTTCCTCTACACCTATATACACCAAAATAATTAATTAATTGTACACCCGAAAGTTGGATTTATTTGACTTATCTCTATCTTATTTTTAAGAAAAATTCGCTAAAATGTGTTCAAAGTCTTTTTGAAGCATATTAAAACTACTTTTAATTATTTTAAAGAGAAATTATTTTCAAAGAGAAATTGTTATTTCAAACAGCTGCAGAGTGGACACGGTCGCTCTCTGCCACAAAATAAACAAGGTATTTTGGTCATTGAAAAAGACAGTAGGTGTCATAACTGTGTACCCCTTGTCTCTGGTAAATAATCAATGGCTTTGAGGTTCTCTCATAGTCGTCTTAGGGTTTTGAAAACCGATTTTTTTTCAATCAAAACAAAATAAACATATAAAATTGCATTTGACAAATTAGAATTGTGCGTAATGTGACGATTTTTTTGATATCAAACATGGACGTAAAATAATTGATTGTCGTTTTAATATGCTTAAAAAATACTTTGAATTATAGTTTAGGATAAAAAAATTATATAAAATAAAACTTGAAAAAATTTAATTTTTGAGGATATAAATAGGTGATTTCTTTGTTCTATTGTCAATTACAAAAATATATTAATAAATAAATAATTTTTTCATTTATTTTGTTTATGTATTTATGTATCTGTATATACACTTATAAACAGAATAAATAAATAAGATAAATTATTATTTTATTGTTTAATTTTGTATTTTTAAAGATATTTATTTTATTTTATTTTCACTGATCACTTTACCTTGTATATTTTGTGCTGTGCCCACTATACAGCTCTACAATCGTCAAAATCTAGACTGATTAGGATTAACAATGATTAATTTCATGCCGTTAATTATATTTCTTTTTTCAGAGAAAATCAATCAATTTTTAAAGCTAGAATTTTCCAAATTATAGCATTAATGATTTATTTATTTTTTAGAGTTATTTCAAAGTTATGACAGAAGTCAATGAGTCTCTTAACAAATAAAAAAACATAACTATATGTTTGTAAATTGTTTAACAAAATTTCAGGTAAATAACTAAATATACTAAATTGGTAATCGCACACCTTAGGTAACCGTACAGTGCTATGGGAGTGTGTATACTTTTTCCTTTTGCTTCAATGAATATATACAGGGGCATACTGTGGCATATACTGGGGTTTACCGTAGTTGTCTGTAGGAAACAGTAACCATACTGTGATACCGGGGCCTACTGTATGTAACTGTGGCATGCTGGGGAAATATACAGTAGCATGCAGAGATTTACTGATATCTACAGAGCTGGCTTACTGTAGCATACTGTAGATATACCGTAGATTACTGTGAAAATGCTGTAGGATACAGAGAAAGATAGGGGATTTTCATACGGACAGGGGTTTTAAAAGCCAGTAGTGTCATCAAGTACCAGGCATGCGCAAAGATTACACACTACAAGAAATAAAGACAACAAGAAAAAAATCCTAAACCATTCTATTTATAATGAGAAAGTGGAGAACTGAACAGGAATAGATTAAAACAAAACATACAACCAGCATAAATCTTAAACATGGACTCCTGGACATTAAACACTTTTCTCCTTAGAGAAAGAATCCCTGTTGACCGGTTTAATGCCTAGTGAGGGTTATGCTTATTCAGTTCAGAAAATGCTACCCCCTTTATTGTCTTGATTGACAAAAATGTTAAATATAAATGTTAAGAACGATATGTTCTGATTAATCAGCTAGATAATAATCAATTGCACCTTTTAATAAATAGCTTAAGGAAATTTATGATAATCAGATCAAAATGAATTGTACCCGTTGATAATTTACCTACACTCAATGTTGCCCAACAAAAGCTGAATACAATGAAAACTAGTGCTAATTGTAACAGGAACCGTTACAGATGTTCCCCAAACGCTCCCCAACTCCCTTTTGGTGCCATATTCCCTGTAAGCTTCATTAAATAAGACAAATTCTAGTAATATAGACTTTAACAAAATTTACCCAGAAGGATACCAATTATATTCAAATTTTAGCATTGCACCCGTGCGCATGTGAATGCATGTGCGTTATGACCATATCATCTTGTCTACACTATCTATATATCTAAATATACTATATATCAAAGCTTTCAGTCCAAAAGTATTAAAAATCACTCATTTAAGTGTACTTTTGATTTTACTCGTTCCAAATGCACGCACGTGCGTGCACGTACATGATGACCATACCTTCTTGTAGGAGTTCCTTATATTTATCTATGTTCTGAATCCCATTTTGTTTGGTTGAAAAAAAAGAGAGTTATAGCCATTTCAAGTTTCAGCCAATCAGATTGCAGCATACGTGCATGCTCGTGATTTCATGATTTGTTTTGTAAATCATATTGCAGGATATCCTAATGTAAAACTATGTTTTAAATTTCGAAGCATTTCGTCAAAAAACAAAGGGGATGTAGCCATTTAAAGTTTCAGCCAATCAGAATGCAGCACACGTGCATGCGCGTGATTTCTTTATTTTTTCTGTATATCATATTGCAGGGTATTCTAAAGTATGGCTATGTTTTAAATTTCAAAGCATTTCATCAAAAAACAAAGGAGACATAGCCTTTTAAAGTTTGAGCCAATCAGATTGCAGCAGACGTGCATGCGCGTGATTTCTTGAAATTTTTTTGATATCATATTGTAGAATATCCTAGTTCATTACTATGTTTAAAATTTCAAAGCATTTCGTCAAAAAACAAAAGAGATATTGAGATTTTTGTTTCAGCCAATCAGAGCGAAGCTCACGTGCACGCGCGTGAGTTTGTGCTAATTTGACAGTGTCATGATATTAACACTATTAATATATCTTTATGTAATGAGTTTCAAAGCATTTCATCAAAAAATGTAAAAGTTATGGCCATAATAAGTATATCAGTCATTTCACTCACTTCACGCGCCCGCACGTGCAGGCGTATGCGCGCAAAATGACCTTCGTTCCTTACACCTACACTACACACCCATTAACCCTAAAAAGGTTTTAACTTAGTTTGGTGAACAGTTTCTGAGAACACTTCTGGACAAAAAAGTACCGGAGAAGAAATAAGAAGAAAAAAGAATAATAATAATAATAAGAAACAGAGTAAAAACAATATGTTCCCAAACTCCGTTTGGGGAACATAATAACGAGAAGAAAAGATACAATAAAGATGTCGTTTTTCTGCCGCCGTTTGGAGCTGTGGATTTCTGATTTCATGTTCCCCACAAATGACACAATGGCCGCGGTGTTACTGAAATAGTGACAAACAGAATAATAAAACCAAAGACGACGTAGATGTACAAATTAATCATTGATGAAAAAATTTCAACAAATATTGCTCCCAATGATCTAAATCTGTTTTTGGAAAATCGTGCATCTGTAATAATTATATTGTTTTGAAATGATAATTCTTGGTTAAAGTTTAGAATTTATTCAAGTCCAAAAGTACAAAATCAAAAGTCACATTTTTACACAAAAATTCCTAAAGTGAGAGTGAATTACAAATAAACTCAGACACGTCTCATCTTTGACAACTCCTCCCACATTTCATAAATGAACCAATGGAACAAGTTAAAAGACAGTAGAAAAGTTTGGGGAAAGCTCAATGACATTAATTTATAACACAGGAACAATTTGAGTAAGCATAACAAATTCAAAGAAACACCAGTCTAAGATCTGACCATAAACCTGATAACAATTATGAGCTAATAGCATCGATACCGTGGGATGGAGAGAGAGATGTCAAGTTTGAGAAATTACAAACACGTGCAGCAGTGCTCTTTCTGAAGATCAAATAAAACAATTAATTTTCAATTACAAATTCCCAGTACATCAATTATAATATTTAAACAATGCCTAAATCATAAGTACATCTAAGAAACTAACAAATTGTCTTTATCAAAAAATATGTATTTATACGCATGTATATAACATCCGCCCCCTAAAAAAAATTGGCATACAATTTTAAACATTAAACGATAAAGACAATCATAAAATACGCACACAAAAGAAATGTTATACAAAATGTTATTGAAGAAAATATAATACATGGACAACAAGAAGAAAAATGCATTCTTGTAATGAAATCAGAAGTGAATAAAATGTTTTCGAAGCATGTATACAGTCCATTCATTGGTACCATCAAACATTCTCACGTGCACATTCATACGAACATAATATTCAAATCAGAGTGCATCATAAGAACTCATAACTTGCGCTGCAATGCATAGTAAAAAAAAATGTAAACAACAAATTCTCGAATATGGTTGTTCAAAGTATAACCTGTACGGAATAACACATCCTCAGTTAGAATAAATCATACCACTTTCAAATAAAGATAATACAATATTCAATTACAGAATTGCATAAGGTATAACCCTGTTGGAATAAAACATCCTTGGTTGGAAAAGCAATTAATATATCAAACCAACACAAAATTTTTATGTTACACGATGTATGCCACAAATACTGCATACTAATACTTTGTAGAATTGCATAAGGTATAACCCTGTCGGAATAAAACATCTTTGGTTAGAAAAGCAATTACAATATCAAACCAACACAAAATTTTCATATCACACGATGTATGCCACAAATATCGCATACTAGTAATTCCTACCTTCTTAATTTCTACCGTTTTCAACAATATGTATAAGCTGTAATACTTGTGGAATAAAACATCCGTAATTACATAAACATACATATGAAACACTGTAAATTAATACCGATCAAAAATATAAAACAAAGTTATACACATAAATTTACAAAAAGGGATCATGCCTCATATCAAGCATGTCATCGCTTTATGCAACACTCATAACATTGTTACCGTACTGGCGCTTACTTTCAAGCTGTACATTATAACAAAGTTGCAAAAGAAACGATATATGACATCATGATAAAAAAAAACGTATCAACTCCAGGCATCATTACGCCTCAGAAGTATACAAACTATCTCTCACAACAGCTACTTCACATTGGTAGCTCAAATTGTGACCAATACCCATTAGTAATTAGCACTACGAGAAAAGTGTACTAAGCTCTTGCAGTTAAAAAAAAACTTAAGCAAAATAGACACACTCGTACCAATGCATAATTATAATGATATTAAAAACAAAACACACCAATAGCACATCGATATCGCAAATCGTAATAAACAACAACAAAAACTACTTTCATGCAACTGTAAGGAATATACAGGTCTATGTGAAAAGTACTAAAATAACTAACTTGTCGCATGCATTAACATATGTACATCTCAGAACCATTGCTTTAAAACAAAAAAAAAACTTTAACAGTCAATAAGGAGCGATTGGACAGCTTCACTGACTTTGGTATGGCGTGAATTTACGCAAAAACCTCTGCAGGTACGGCCAGCTCTTGACTCCCTGTGGCTCGACCTTCGGTATTAGAGGAAGTCCGGTAGGTAACGAACGATTTCCAAACATCGTGTTTCTTATAATTAGGTTTAGAAAATGGTTGGATGAATAGTCAATTTGAAGAACGGGGAACGTTTCGGTCCTGGATCCATTGGTACAATTTGCACGATCCTGCGGTAAATCCTCATCAAGGGAACGAAACGAAAAGTGCGAGGATACGGGGACATGCATATCGACCACGACTGAGCACAGAAATTCAGCAAATGGTTGGATAGTCATTTGTGCGAATGGGGAAAGTTTTGAAGTCGGAGCCTGGTCCATTTACATCATCCTGTTGGGAATCCTCATCCACAGGACGAAAGGAAAAATACGTGGATAGTGGGACATAAATACTGAACATGACTGAGCAGATAAGTTCAGAAAATGCCGGTTGTAGCGCTTCTGTAAAACTGAATTTTACAATTTTCCCATGAATCTCGGCACCACTATAAATTGGTAAAATCTCCGAGAATCGAATAATCCAATGAAGATGATGAACGATGTTGAGTTGGTTTATCTCCAAAGTTTCCTGACATTTTCAGTAATATTTGAATAAAGTGAACACAATCCAAAATGTTCAAAGTTTTTATACAGGATACCGTCGTCCAAAAAATTTAGATTCTCCACCATGTAATAATTATATTGTTTTGAAATGATAATTCCTGGTTAAAGTTTAGAATTTATTCAAGTCCAAAAGTACAAAATCAAAATTCACATTCTTACACAAAAATTCCTAAAGTGAGAGTGAATTACAAATAAACTCAGACACGTCTCATCTTTAACAACTCCTCCCACATTTCATAAATGAACCAATGGAACAAGTTAAAAGACAGTAGAAAAGTTTGGGGAAAGCTCAATGACATTAATTTATAACACAGGAAACAATTTGAGTAAGCATAACAAATTCAAAGAAACACCAGTCTAAGATCTGACCATAAACCTGATAACAATTATGAGCTAATAGCATCGATACCGTGGGATGGAGAGAGAGATGTCAAGTTTGAGAAATTACAAACACGTGCAGCAGTGCTCTTTCTGAAGATCAAATAAAACAATTAATTTTCAATTAAAAATTCCCAGTACATCAATTATAATATTTAAACAATACCTAAATCATAAGTACATCTAAGAAACTAACAAATTGTCTTTATCAGAAATATGAATTTATACGCATGTATATAACACATCAGTTTCGTATTTTCTTATATTTATATATGTAGTTAATAAAATTAATGAACAAAGTCCATGTTTAATGTTTATCATCTGTTACGTGACACATTTTCACTCTAACTGAAATTTACTTGTCCACAAAATCGATAAGAACGCTTGATTGTGACGATAGATTGTCCAGAAGGTTACTTTGTTAATTAAATTGCACCTGTTAAACACCAATTATTCAAATGCAATAACATTCAAGATCTGCGATGGAGAAATATTTAGACGAA
>PRKT01001673.1:48471-59236 GCA_003671525.1 Saccostrea glomerata | reverse complement strand
CCTTTGAGGCCGCCATACAATCCGTTATTTTGTATGGCGTAGGAATACTTTATGCCGCAAAGAAACGTATACAAGATGAATATCGATAAAATCAACTTAAATTGTCAAAACAATCAATAAATAAACTTATAAAAACTCATTGAATGTTGTTTAAGTCAAGAAATATCGTAAATACGCGTATTCTCCAGAATAATTCGTCCTTGACATGGACATGTTGACATTAACAACAACGTCATAACGAAAGATGCAGACCGACGACGTCCTCGATTTGCTCTGGTTCGTTCAAAGATTTAGGGAGAATATTCATTCATTCATTTTTATTTCAAATTTCTTGTAATCATAATTTAGCTAAAACGGACTAGAAGTAGGCCTATCTGTTTTCAATGTTTTTACAACAGTCAAGAAAATAGTTCTAATTGAAGAATTCATCGATGTGTAAACTTTTTCTTGAATTTGTTTTCGTCCAATCAAAACACAGGGAATCAATAAATAAAATTAAGATTGGAATTATTCAAAATTAAACATGAAAACGCTGGTTATAATGCAGAATTTATTTTACATGACTTACAATTTTTACATAGAAGTTTCAATTACAAGTAACAGTATTTTTAAATGTGAAGAGCATTTGTAACGTACAAATAAAAATAAAGCATATATTATAATTTTGTAACAAATGCTATGACATGCAGAATACATAAAATAGATAAAAAAGGAAATATATTGTAAACATTTTAGGCATTGTTTCTTCCGAATTTAAAGAAAGACAAAATACAATAGCATATGCAAAACATAAAAAAACAGCTCTAAGTCAGCAATGATGATTAAAATTAATTTTTACATTGAATTTATCTCGACGATGTTGCTTCAAATGACCTGAAGATTTAATTTCAACATAAGTGTTAGTACAAAAATAGATTGAATTAATTCACTGCTTTCAAAATTAACTGTTTAAAATTTCTATAAAATCAACATAATTAAACGCTTATAAAAAGGTTTAATGGACACAGTTTAATCAAAGACAGGGATTCTGACAGTATACAATATAGAAAATCTAACGTGTCCACTACTAGAGACGTCCTGCAAACAGTCGACCACAATCTAGTTATACGAGGGGTGATCAAAAAGTTCGCGAACTAATTGAATAATTCCGAAAAAGAAATGATGTGGGGTTTCAGTGTTGAAATTTTATCAAAGTAGTCCTCTTTTCTTTTAATGCGCATCAGCAACCATTCTGCCCATGCACGAATCACGTGATATAAGCGATCACGTGACATGCTCTTAAGCGTTTTGTCACAGAAGCCTAAATTTTTTTCGGTTTCTTATATTTCTTACCATGCAATTTATGTTTTGCAACAAAGACAGTCCATTTGTCAAAAATAGCCTTATCTCTGCAATAGTTTTGGTGGATAATGATATCCCTTTGCAGATTTTTATCTCGTTTATTTCATGTGGATAAAGTATGGGTGCCTTCACATTATCATATCTGATATGTTTAAAGTCTTAAGTAAACTATATTTTTGGAATCTGATCATTATATTATTGTAAAGATATTCATCTGTTTTTCTAACTGTAAGTTGGCGATATTTTAAATCAAATTGCTTAACAAAGTACACGTCTCTCCCAGTTTGCTTTCACCGGTCAACAAAACAAACATCATTTTTAAATATCTCCTTTCCTTCATGTAAACAATCAATCAAATTGATGACAACACTAATAGCAAGTATTTTGTCTTCATAAATCGTGTACGAATTATTATAAACTTCTACAAAGGAATTTCTAAGATATACGTTTAACTTAACAGCCGTTCGTTTCTCGAATACGACTGAGTCAACCATTTTGTCACAAATGATCTACCTAATGACGTCATTTTCACATTGTGACGTCACAAACACGGGGCAAAACGTTCCATACCATATGTTTTTTATAGAACATATGTATGGCTCTATGTGTATTTCTTTCTGATCGGAATTGCGGTTTCGTAAATATAGAAAAGTTCGCGAACTTTTTGATCACCCCTCGTACAAGGCACAATAGGTTAAAAATCATTTTAGTTATTCCAATTTTTACCTTTACTTTAATACAAATGCAAAAAAAATATAACTGTAAAAAAGTTAATCTACAATGTAGATATCTTTTAAAATTTCAAAATGTTATGAAAATTCATGTAAACTCTTTCTCGAACGGGGGTAGCGCTATTAATGTAAAATAACATAGGGATTTCTTATTTCAGTTTGTCGTCGTGAATTGGTTTAACTTAGATATCAATGGTTCTCCTCTCTGCATCAGGATGCATCCCGATTTTAATCATTGATGTTTGTGAAATATATCCGTTTCTCATGAACCCGTAGAAACAATTGTTAAATAAACTTCTCAACGAAACATAAAATATATATTCCGTTTGATAATCACAAGTATATTACTCACCCTATTTCTGCATCTTCAAAGCTTTAATTTCTTTTTCCAAAGTCCCATCACTGAGTCTCATTATTGCCTACACGATAGTAGTAAACAAAATGCAAGTTAATGTTGTTCGACATACTGGAGACCCTGAACGATACCTATGTACTGAATGTGTTTTAAGATTATTATTTCAAAATAAATTCAATTTCAGTTTAGTGTACAGGATATCAAGCTTGCAAATGTCTTTATAAATAAGATGACGTACACGTACGATGTATTTATAAGCTGAAAATCTATTCTGAAATCTAAAATGAAATATTTGGAAACAACGTAAAGTAGTCAAGCTCAAAAGTAAATTTCACAATAAGATCAAATTATGAAAATTATGAAACAGATGTGGTATCTTTTATCTTGAGCTAACTGGTACATATTCTTATATTTTGCTTAAGAGTTTAAAAGAAAACTTCCTTCATAATTTTGTCAGGAGGTGAAAAGATATAAAAGAAATGAAAGAAAACCGACATCATTAACAGTGTTTTGTTTTTACAACCATCCATTAAAAGAAATGCTAAAACACAATTGTTTAAATGTATCAAAGAATATTCAAAATATTTAAGAATTCCTTTTAATAATATGCTTACCAATATTAACTCATAATGTTCAGGGGATACAAGTTAATTTCGGCGAAAGATTAATTTATGTGTATTTCCAAAATCTTATTTCATATGAAAAGTGAATATAACTTCTATGATGCAAGCACGAGTTAAATTTGGCGAACTTTTCTTCAAGACCAAATATGCAAAGGTCAGGGCAATACTTACACCCTTTAAAACAAATCTCAATTCAAAATCCTGGAGCTCAGGGTCTCTTACAATAAAATATAAAATGTTTTTGAGTCACAATATTTTTTTTTAATTTTGCAAAGACATTGACCTATTCAATATGATATAATTTAGTTTATTTTGAATTAAATTTGATAAAACCAATATAATTTTAAAAGATGTGTTAACCTGAGATAAATCCTTCCAGAAAATATCCAGTTCCTCTTGCTCCATTGTTTTGTCTGTTTGATGTACCACCATGTTTCTGTAATGTCGTATTCGTTCGACATCATCCGTTTCACTTTTCTTTCCTACCTCTGGTTTGTTCCCCCAGCCTACCAGTGGCTCCTGAACATTTAGTCCGTAGTTTCTCAATAGTTTATACATAATCGTCACGTCAAACGCTGAAGAAGATGGACTAGTCCCATTGGCTGGAGAAAAAAAAGAATATGATAGAAAGTCTTTCACTTCATATTTCAAATATATTTATCAAGTTGTCTCATCAATATTTTCAAGATAATATTATCACATTTTTGTGGTCACAATGACTACATTGACTAGAACATAATATTCTAATTTTTTAAGCTTCTTATATTCGGCTATAAAATAATAAGACCTGGGGTTAAATGGTGTATGGATTTCATTTGTTACTCAATTATTTTTATTTAATGCTTCATGCAGTAGCAGATTAAAAATGGATTTTTCTTTATGTTTTGGGTGAATGCAATGAATGTATTAAATATACATGATCATGATGAACATTGTAGTTATATCTTTAAAATATATCGCGTTTATTTGCAAAAATGAAATGAAATTTTCTCATCGTTTTAAAAAGAGCATATTATTCACAAGAAATGTATCAAACTCGAAATATCTCACTGATTATCATGTTAAACAACATGCCCTCCATTAAATGCTGACCCAAAGAAATAAAAGGTTTGTATATGTAGAATTAAAACTTAAAATGAATAATGAATAAACGTATATTCTGCTGTAAAAAATATATCAAGTTAAAAGAAACTTACTTGGAAATAGAATAACCAGTTGATCTTTGTTGAATTTGTATTGCCCATGTTCCATATCGACTTTGTTTTTCGTAAATATTGAGACAATGTCTTTTGAAGGGAAAATCTTGTCGAAATAAATTTGAAGCGATTTTCTGGCAATATCTATCAGTTGTGTAAATTTGTCGTAATTTTGACTTGGTGATTTTCCGACGGGTGCATTTGTGCAGTCCTCTTGATTGGCTTTGTTGTCAGAATCTGAAAATATTTTATTTTAAACATTATAATACCAAATCATTGGTTCGTTTCTCCATTGTAACCCCTAAACTGTAGTTTACTATAATTTGTATGAAAAATCAGGTTTTAAAATAGTAATAATAAAAAAGAAGTGATAAAAAGAAAGTATTACCATTTTTAAATGATAATTCATTCATCAATTTTAGAAATATTACTGTGAAATTCAAATTGTAATTTTTCAATATTATCAATAAATTTAATGGGATCATCATCGAGGATACAGAATTTTTACTGGTTAGATAAGGAATTTTTTTTTCACGATTCAGGAGAGATGTTTCTTAAGAGATGGAACGAATGAGTGAAAAAAAAATAATATATATATATATATTTTGACAAAAAATGTTGATTGAATTTTCTTTCATTCTTTCTTTGAATTGCAATTTTGTAGAGAATGTCAGGAAAACGATAATTTGAATTAGAATTTCTAAACACGGGCTTTAGTACATGTAACAATAAAATTATGCATTTTTGATTCGTTTCTTGTTTTTTAAACTGTATTTTTTAGGACAAGAGTAATTGTTTTAATCTTAAAGGGGAGTACAAGATGAGAGCTTTCCGCTTGTGTTTAATATTTCTAATGAGAAAATTCTCACTTTCAAACCATTCAGAGATATATTACAGGATGCCTCTCTGTTGAAAATGTATATTGAAAAATCGACTTTAATACCAAAACGTTTGATAATGCCTTTAAAACTGCAAAGCAGGTCGTTTACGTATTCTACATAAAAAGGATTGAAAAGTAATTGTTCAAAAATTACATTAGTTAAGAATATCTTAAGAAAGGATCACTTCCTTCAGCGGCAATTACAATATCATATTCTGCCCTTAGGTTATTGAGATTTTGTGTCATAAAAATTGTATCATTGTGTCATTTATTTTTTCTGTCATAAAAAAATTCATATGTAGAAATTGCTTTGACGTAATTTTCTATTTGTTTACCATATTTCCAATAGAGAAGCAGTTCCTTCTCTT
Organism: Saccostrea glomerata; assembly: GCA_003671525.1. Taxonomy (NCBI): domain Eukaryota; kingdom Metazoa; phylum Mollusca; class Bivalvia; order Ostreida; family Ostreidae; genus Saccostrea; species Saccostrea glomerata. Next base: position 53,742 of record PRKT01001673.1, on the reverse strand, counting down.
TTATGACATGATAATTCTCCAGTCCATGGTTGGGACAACTAAATTCTCCTCTACCAACCAACTTTTCCTCTGAAATGAAGCATAGATCATCTTCTTCAGTAACGTCTTGCTTTGAACACTGATATCCGATCTCATACAGTGTTTTCTTGTGGAAGTTTTTCGTCAAATGTTCAAGGATACATTCCATCGTTTTTTTTATTTTCCTCGTAATTTCTCCAATGAGCTGCTTATTTCCCTGTCTAAATATTTGAACCTGTATCGTTGATGTTGTAACTGCTACACCTATCAAGTGTTCTTCAAACTTAAATAAAGCGATATTTTTAAACAAACACTTCTGTCCATTGTCTTCAATAATAGTCCACTCTGTGCTGACTATACAGGCTACTATGAGACGGAAATAAAAGAAATAGGGCAGGAATCGGAAATTGATGACTAAAACAGATGTTTTTTGTTCTAAGTGTGAAATATAACATTTTAAATGCTCTCCAAAGTCTAGTTTGTTCATACAGGGAACATAGTGTGCATCGTCACCTACAGCAAGCAAACCAAGGCGTTGCATGTACTTTAACGTAGAAATGCATTTCCTTGCGTCCATTTTTTTCTTTTTCCAAATTCCCTTCAGTAGTTCTTCAGATAGATAACCACTTTTAAAAAAGTTTGTCCAGTCTTTGTCATTCTTAACAAGATCCCTGGCATGCTTTGGATCTGTTATTATATACTTAAAACAGTCTACAAACCATTGAACATCAGTTATTGTGCTATGTTTCAAGTGATCTTCGTTGTAATATAAAATTACCCCAATGTCATGATAAAACCGCAGCACATCAAATGTCTCCTTTTCTTTTCCAATTTTTTTTATTGAAACCTGTCTTCTAAAATCTGTAAGTGAGATACATTTTTTCCCACTTTGCTTGTTTTGTCTTAAAACTACTTCACAATATGCCCAATCCTTCGGAATATTCTCTCTCCAACGATCTTCCAAAGCAATAGAAGCAATACATTCTACTACATCGGTAAGTTTATCTAATGGTTCACCATCATCCTTAGGAAACCCAATATGGAAGCAGCGTTCTCGATCAAGATGTTTCTTCAGATCAGGCTCATTCTTCAAAAGCTCCAGCAAATCATCATAAATTGATCTGTTAAACTGGGAAAAAGATAAATGTTTACCTAGTTAATTATGCCCTTAACAATTGATACAATTACATTATACGTAGAAATCAAACGACTTTGAAAACATTGAATTTTTTTAATGACCAAAAATGAAAAAAAAAGAAATTTGTATCTGCTAATTTTCAAATTAAACGAAAGCATTCGTTCTGCTACATTTTATTTCAAAACATTTTATTATTGACATGTACCATATTTTTCACTTCGTCAGAATGGGTTCCTATGGTAACAACTTGAGTGTCATCTTCGCAGTAGGTATGGATAGATTTCAACCAAAAAATGACATATTCTGAATTTAAAAATACTTGAAATTAATAAAGTAATCATTTAACATGATTAATGAAAGATAAATACATAATAAAATTTAGTTTTAAGTTGTCAGAAATAAATGTTTTGTTTGCTTGAAGGTTGTTTAACGGACTTCTCGGATTTTTTACTCATATGGAGACCCAACACTCGCCAGTGGAGATCGGTAAATTTTATCCTATTCTAGACACTTACGGCCATTGAGCAGATAGGATCATTTTCGTGCCAGCAACTACTGTGACACGGTACCTAGATTTATACGGTCTCATCCGAAGGACTGCTGCTCTACGCGTTGCACAGTGGGACGCAATTCGATAATGAAGATAAGCAGTATATCAGTCATAAATATTTAAATGCCCTAGCCTGTATGTGCAAACAAAAATTATTTTTTTGTCCGCATAAAATTCCTTTTTTGTGACAATGGCCTATCAATTCTTATGAAAAAGTATTTTTCCCGTAAAACGGCAGATATGTTGGACGAATTCTTATGTGAATGCTTAATTTTACTGTTTTTGTTCAAATAATCCACAATTTGCATAAACTTTCTCTCTCACTGATTGAGTAGAGTGATATACCGTTTATCCTCATGACTGAACATAATTCATTATAATACGTTAAGTCAGTTGCTAACAAATATTGTTTAACAATACAGGAATTAAAAGATCTGTGGAGATTTGTTTATTTTGACTTAAATAGTTATGAAATACTGACAAAGGTTTGTCTGAAAGTGAATATAAAATTATTACTGATATCGAACTTGTCTGATGATGAGCGACATTTGATGGCATGCAATAAAAGAATGAATGCATTACGAAACATTTTGTTGTATGATGAATTGTGTAGATTATTTACAATCTTTTACATTTAATAAAAAAACGATTGTCTGATCATCTTTGGGTGTGTTTGTGAAGATTATCTTGTCCTTTTCTAAACAAAATGAACTGGGCACTGACAATCAGACAAATATACTGAAAGAAAAAGAAACGCAGGGTTAAGTTTTGAGGTGAATTAAATTTATTTTTCTTTCAATTTTTTTCAGTATCCCTATGCTACTTTTAAAATCATATCTCAAAAAGATATAACCAAAATTTTATTTGATTTTGTCTAATAATTCTTAAGTTATTGAAGCTCATATGACGATACCCCCCAAAAGTGAAAATCGAAAACACTTATTATCTTCAATGTTTCTCCTGCACATCTGTCATGAGCGTTCTTTCTCCTTTGCATAAAATTCATCATAGTGATTATCTTTTAAACCTGGGTATATTGGGAATCGGTTACCACGCCACAAAATTAGTCATGCAACGCGCACATGCGCGAGTGAGAGGAACACAACAGTAAGTTGACATGCTCAAAAAACCAAATTGCAGAATAGTTTTCTTTTGCTTTTTGTGTGAATGCAATGAATAGAATAGTCTACTGTATAAAAGGCGGTTTTTGTGGTAGTAGGGTCGTGACGCGATTTATGAGGTGGCAGGACGAATAACCTGCTTGTAACATGACTCTGTTTAGCGTCAATGTCATTGTCACGGTTGATTGAAAAACCATTCCAGGCCCTCTCCGACAACGGATAATAAGTTTTATAGGGAAAAATTTATAAGAAACTGCTTAGTTACCCGTTGTTGCCCTTTTCATTAATTTGGCAATTCGAAAATCAGACCCCATTGAACTTCCGTAAACTGTACCGAGATTGCAAAAATTTCATATCGTCTCTAAATATTGAAAAAAAAAACAATGTGTATACCTCAGGTGCATCAAATGGTGCAACAAGATTTGTTGACAAACTACAAACTCGTCGTCATCAAATTGCACGTGTTTTGGGCTTTTTACCGTTTTCCCTACATGACGTCATATATTTTACGGTTGAGTAATTCTGAACACTGAATTTTGTGCATAGGAACATCTGACCATATTTCGTAATTTTCCGGCATGCGGTCAAAAAGTTTTCGAATATTATGCTACCCTGCGTTTCTTTTTTTCCTTTCAGTATATAAATATTTAACACAGAAATAACCTGAATTGCAGTTGTCCTTTTCACACTTAATAATTCTGTTAACAAAGCATATAATTATTTCCAAACCTTTATCTTAAATCAAAATTTGACCCACCAAAATTACTTTATTGTACGCAAACAATTGCAAACAACGTGTACAAAAACACTTACGTCCGAATGTCCAGTCTGAAAACATGGTTCCTTCCTGTTCACACAATGCTTGATCAACTTTTTCATCAAACTTTTTTGACATATCGATAACAAGAACATAGAAAGCCCTTCTGCTGAGATAGACCTGATGACATGCGTAATACGCACATTGTCCAGCAAAATCCACAACACTTAGTAGGCACTTATTTTCTGTATCAAGAGCTTCCTCCAGACCTAAACAATAGAATCTAAAACACATGATTTCATATAAATATCATATTTAGATTAAAATCTGGAAACGTTATACAAACCTCTTAAACACTTTCGATCTTTGTCTACTTCAAATAAGTTGTCATACACTTCCAGCCCTACGGTCGACTGTATTTCTCGTAATTCCTGAATACTACGCTGCTGTAGTCGCCTTAAAAGTGTTGTTTTTCCAGCTCCAGCACAACCAACAATCATTGCACGAGCTCTATGCATTGTTTGAGTTCCTTTCTTCGCGCATGCTACGTATCTGCATCGAGCATCATAGTCCCATTGTAGCACTTCTTTTGGTATGTTTACTGTTTAGAAAATAATAATATAGTGTCAGAAAACAAAAATGTTTCGATTCTTTCTGTAAATTAATGTACAAATGGTATTGTGTTTTTATTTTATTTTCATTTCTGCCACGAAATATAGTACATTCAAATTTCCATATCTGATTCCATTATTACAGTAATTCTTGCCTTTAAGTCAATACATCGATTGAGTAAAATTCACAAAAATTGTGTCTTAACTTCACTTTATAAGATGACTGATGATATACATGTAACTATATAATCAAACTGTAGACAATATTCAATGATGTGAACCTTAACTTTTTCTGTTCGGCTACTTTTGATTAATAAAATAAATTTATTATTCAGTCATTTTCTTCTAAAATACACAAAAAATTGTCAGGAGTACAATTTATTTACTAGCTCAAATGTCCTTTTGAGTTCTAAAACAGACCTTTAATTGACCACTAGCATCAAACGTCTACATTATTTTACCGGTCGACTTAACCGGTGGGGCAAAAACAAAGGCATGCATGTTTTTACAAATACATGTAACCGTTGCGCTTAATGCACAAAAATACAATTCAATTACCCTTATTTTCATAACTTCGAACTAACGTATATGTACTTCTGCCGAGGTATTTTCCTTTTCTTTTTCCGATGAAGGTTATGTAAATTTTAGTAAGCGAACTGCTTTTCACTTTACATAATAATGTATATTTTGATATCACTCTTTTAGGTCTCTACATTATAAATAGGAACGCGAATGTGCTATAAACTAAAATGGGTCATATTCTTTTCATGCGTTAACTTTAGCTGTTCTAAACCTTTTGGACCGTTCACGGTAGCCTAGTGGTAGAGCGTTCGCTTCGTGATCGGGAGGCCCGGGTTCGATTCTCGATCGCGGCGCCGCGTCAAACCTAAGACGTAAAAATAGGTAGTGACTGTTCCTTCGCCAAGCGCTCGGCATCAGAAGTGAAAGTCACGGGTCTTTCGGATATGACCTTAAAAACGTAGGTCCCGTGTCACGGTAGGCGCTGGCACGATAAAGAACCCTCACTGCTCAATGGCCCTAAGTGCCGAGTATAGGTCTAAATTTGAAGCCCTTCA
>PRKT01001673.1:0-46815 GCA_003671525.1 Saccostrea glomerata | reverse complement strand
TTTTTTTTTTAAATTGACATCTTTGTTAAATAATGAGCATTTATTAAATAATCATATTTTAATTCCATGACTTTTTATATAAAATTGTAATACAATAGTACTATTTTTTAAAGAGTAAAGTTTATCGTTTACAGCCATTTGGAACTTGGGTTTTTATTTCTTTTTATAAAAGAATAAGTGCACTTTAGTTCGTCATTTGGAAACTTTTCGGCTACCTTTTTTAAGCTTCACATTACAATATATCGCTTAATTAATCTATGGTTATTGTGCAAGCTATGCTTCTGATATTTATGGATTGAAATTTTTTTCAAACATATTTCCATCATTAAAGACAATAACATTGAAAGAACATGTATAATCTTTTAATTCCGGAAATTTGAACGGGCCCACTTTCAAATTTGAGGTATCTGCAAATAGGCGGTGACATTTAAATCGCATGGATATGGAATGTAAACATTAGCTCACATGCTTTTTTGCAATCAGATTCTACACTACAAATTTAAATGGAGAAGAGAGAGAGAGAGAGAGATAATGGGTAGTTGCATTGCTCACATATATAAGTGATTCTAGTGTTTGGGGATGAGGTAGATGTCTCGCCCTGCAGACTATAATACGGAGGCTACACAGGCTTGTATTTACAAACCACACTGTCAATACCAGAATTCTTTCAAAACACCCCTAACAAAAATACAAAGTAGAATAAGAGACATATAATCTTCAAACCCTATTGAATTTCAAGCAAAAATTTTCCAAAGTTTGAAGTACGATAGAAACTGTCACAATAGAAAATTCCAATGACAAACACAATGAAATGTCAATTGAATGAGTCAGCGTGTCGAACAGTGGAAATTAACGTGAGTAAAGAGATTATAATATCAATCGTTAGCACTCAGTACCTGTTAATTTAGTTTCTAACTTGACCATTGTTTTGAGAATTTTTCAAGAAAAATAGATACGAGCCACAACTTGGCCAACATTGCCCTTTGGATATGATGTATAAATAACTTAAAATACACATTCTTTGCAAATGAGACCAATGGCCAATTCGTGGCTCGATGTCAACAATGCGTTTAAGACTGGTATGCATAGGAATAACAATAGAAATGGGACAAAGCTGTTAAGCCCCCGTCTCAAAAGCTAGTGTCGCTGGGCATTATTTAATACTTTCATTTAATAAATTACACTAAAACCTTAAGATATTGTTTAATACATATAAAACATAAATCTAATAAATTTTGAATTTTATTTTGACTAAAACACCTGGACCAAACTCTCGTAGCTTAAGTGCACTCACCCTTTCTCATGGTGTTGCTGCTTGGTAACCAAGAATTTATTTGCTTCAAATAGAATTTTCTTCATTTTTAAAAATAATGTGTACCTGCTACCCTGATTGATAAACATGATCTATCTTAAGAGATTATGAAAGATAATAAGAAAATCAAGCAAAACATATGCGTGCTTAATCTTTTTATTTCAAATGTTGAAAGATAAATGGAAACATTCTTCAATTTTAAGACATCTTTTCGAGTTCACAGATATAGGTCTGGGTGTTGAATGTAAGAGCAAGTGTTGTACATGAGCTAGCTTTGTCAGTCCCAATTTTCATGAGGTACATTTGTAAGATAACCAATACATAGTTGTTCCAAATCTAAATTTAGTTTACCTAGCTTTACCAGTTTATTAACATCTCTTTCGTTGTTATTTTCATAGAGATCATACATATATACATACATGCGTGAGCATTACATATAACATATATACAAAGTGTGCTTAATGATATAATCAACTATTTTCATATAATAATTGTTTACTTCATTAAATTAAACAGTACAGCTATTGTTTTCACCCCTCACTCTCTGGACAATCAAGTGTGTGACGTAATCATAGCAAATACATTACCATCACCTGGGACAGTTTACTAAGTTAACAATAGAGAAAATGTTTTAAGTAGGATAAAGTCCTCAAACTGTCCATTCTGAGAAAAAAAAAGAAAATCTTTCTTTCACAAGATAGACGGTTTTTGGACTTTCTCATTTACATAATCAAATAAATTTTAGACCCTCGCCGGAATTTACGCTTGAAGGAACATAGACAAATAATTTGTTTTCACACTTCCATGTTACAATTAAATGGTATATATGCATTAAAAATAGTTGGTATTATTTTTAAAAAATATATTCAAATATTTCTTTTTATAGAGCCACGGCTCTATAATGATGTTGGCAGTGGGTAAGTAAAACATAACATCGTACCGAAATCATTTATTTGGTGTAAGTATATGATAAGTATATTGTGTAAGTAAGTATATTTTTCTCTTAAGTATTTTACTATTCTTTACTTCCTTTTTTGTAATTCTGTAATTCATTCAAGAAAAATAAAAAAAAATCAAGACAAGTTTTTCTTTAAAAAAGGTAAGTAGTTCGACTGTATCGACCAGGATATTATCTGCTTTTCAGAACATGTGATTTTAGCACTGTCCATTTAATAAACAACATTTGGTCAGAATTTTAATTTCTTAATATAAAACTGTACCTCTCATATAAAAAAAAAAGAAAAGCTTCATGTATTGGTGCATTTTGGAATATTTCAGATTTTAAAAAAAATGATTTTGAATTGATTTTAAATAGTTAATAAATAAATTTAAGTTTACTTAAAATTTTTTATTGTAATCAATAAGTGTCCTCCTTGAATGTGAAAGTCTGAAATACTATATAGCTGTGCTTTGTAATGTTAATTTTGTTCATGTCTTACCGCGGTAGGAGAGGCAGAAATTGACCAATCAAAATCCGACCAATCAAGATTTAACAAATGAAATTCTGACCATGCGGTGCGTTACTATGCCTTTTCTCCCATCTACATCCTTGAAGGACGGATGTTGTTTCAAAGTTTGTTATTTATTTTATCAAGATTTTGGTGAGTAAAATTATTATGTCTTCTATGAGTAAAACTTCAGTTGTCATTCTTGGACACTCAATTGTGCGTCGTTTTCATGAATTCTTGAAATATGGTGACATTAGGTATTCTGCGAGTCTTGGTCTTGGAGAAACGCATTCCGTTCTGTACAGGGGTGTGGGTGGAAGAAAGGTTCGTGATGTAATATCTAAGGATATGGAAAGCGCGTTTGCTTTAGATCCAGATGTAGTTGTTCTAATGATTGGGGAGAACGATATTAGTCCTAGTACCGACGCTACTTTGTTAGCTGCAGAAATTGAATCTGTGGTATCGGTAATGCATCGCCGCTATAAAGTTGCAAAAATAATTGTTTGTAAATTATTGCCACGATTTGGTGTTCGTTTTGGGTACAATAATATTGCAGACAAAGTAAACGCAATATTGAGAGATGCATTGCCAGCACTGGGTTACTGCGTATTTTGGGAACATGGGAATTATTTCGTTTCTTCCCGTGAAGGAGAGTGCAGTCGTAAATTTGTTCACGACGGAGTTCATCTGAACAGTCAGGGGAATGTTATATAGATTACACAATATAATAATACTTACTATTAAACAATTCATTTTTGCCAGTAGGTTTAAAAATATGCCTAAATTAAGTATAGTAATGCTAGAAAAAATAATTGTAGATAGAATACTGGTTGAAAAGGCTATTCTTTTAAGAAATTGTAAATTCTCAGAATATTAAAAGAACTGGAAAATTATTTGTGATATGCTATAATGTTCTTCAAATTTATACCCAAATGTACCAATATGGTAAAATAGTGGAAACTGTTCCCCCACCTCACACTTTGTTTTCCTTCCTCACCCCTCCCCTTTGTTTACTTTTTTGTATATAAAACTTTCACAATGAAGATTCATAATATACATGAATGTCATATATCTTATGCAGCTTTATGAAATGAATTTGTATTTAGCATTTACCAAGGAGAATTTGTATAAAGTATATAATATAAATTATATGGAAATAAAATTATATAGTATATGTATGTATTGAATGTAAACAAATCTATTGTACATAGTCTGTAAATGTGAAAGCAAAAAAAAAAAGTTCTATGAATTAAAAAAAAAATATCTTATAAAACAAGAATTAAATGATGAACAGATACTAAAAAAAAACTTAATTTCTTAAATTTATGAAAAAAAAATAATACTTACAGAACAGAAGTTGATATTCCAGCCTTAATCCTTGTGTATATAGCTTGAAACACATATATTGAATATGAACAGCAAGGGGACGCGCACTTCTCGTCCATCAGTTGAATTCAAATTTTGACCTAGATAAGCTGCAAACAGCTATACTCTGCCCAGCAAGAAAATTGCATAACAAGGTTATCCTAACACTGAAACTGACCAACTAAGCGAGAGGCACTCCTTATCTGATATCTCGAAGGTTTTAGGGGAGTGGATCTTAAGTAATGCAACTAGACCGGGGTTAATTGTCAGTGTGAAAATTCTTATGTGTTTATTTGAATTTTTTTATTATTTGTGAAAAGAAAGATTATAGAATTAATACACCCAACAAAAGCACAATCTAATAAATAAAATAAGACTTCTTAGATTCGCTCTGTATACGTATAATCTGCACAAGAGTATACGGCACGGATCCATATGAGTCTAATTTTAAGAACATTAATTCGGAATATTATTTTGATTAATTCTATAGTAACATGGAAGTAGAGTGAGATGTTGGATAAAGATGTTATTATTTATTAAAAGCTTATATTTAACGTATTTTATAAATATGTAAAAAAAAAAATAGCATTCACAATTTATAAAAAAAAGCCTTTTTTTGAAACATAATTATAATGAAGTGTTAAATGTAGATGCCATGCTTCATATAAACTCATATGTAAAATTTTATAATGGTACTAGCTATTGGTACAACTCTTTAGAGTGAATCAATTTATAATGCATGCGTTTCATTTATTAAGTATAACTATTATATATATATATAATATTTTCTAACAATGCATATATACAGCTGTGTGTAATTTGGGAAAAATCGCATGGATTAGAAATTAAAGACACCTTTATATTTTGAACTTAAAAACTAAAGTGCTCAATACTCGTTACCCTTTGTTTCAACGTTAAATTTTCCTAACTTTCCTAAAGTGGAAAATAGGTTGCATCTTCCAAGTTGTTTCAACGTTGAAATCAAGAGACAGTCAACTTTGCATTTTTAAACCTTGTTTTAACTCTACAATGTCAGAAAATACTCAACGTTGAAAGCATGTTGAATCTTCAACGTTGTTTCAACGTTGAATATCGACGAGCATTCAACGTTGAAAATATGTTGCAGCTTCAACGTTGTTTCAACCTTGAAATATCGACGAACATTCAACGTTGAAAATATGTTGCAGCCTCAACGTTGTTTCAACTTTGAAATATTGACGAACATTCAAAGTTGAAAATATGTTGCAGCTTCAACGTTGTTTCAACGTTGAAAAAAGGTTGGGGATTCAACGTTGAAACCTCAACGTTGAAACAACGTTGAAATATAGTTGATCAACGTTGCAACCTATATTCCACCTCCTTTCAACGTTGAAACAACGTTGCGTGCCTGCTGGGAAAACATTTTTATTTTTTGGACAAGTTAAAACCAAATTTAGATATGTATTTATCTTTCATTAATTGATTCCTTTATTTATTACTAGTATTTTTTCATACAGAATATGTCATTTTTTGGTTGAAATCTATCCATACCTACTGCGAAGATGACACCCCAGTTGTTACCATAGCAACCCATTCTGACGAAGTGAAAGAAATGGTACATGTCAATGATAAAATGTTTTGAAATAAAATGCACTAGAACAAATGCTTTCGTATAAATTGAAAATTAGCATATACAAATTTCGGTTTTATTCTCATAAAAAGTATTGAATGTGTTCATATAAAAACTAGGCGTTTGTTTTCTAAGTAATTGTATGTGTTTTTTTAACAAGTGATTGCTATGATTGTTAAGGACAGAATTAACTGAGTAAACATTTATTTTTTCCGTAGATTAACAGATCAATTTATGATGATTTGCTGGAGCTTCTGAAGAATGAGCCTGATCTGAAGAAACATCTTGACCGAGAACGCTGCTTCCACATTGGGTTTCCTAAGAATGAAAACGAGCCATTGGATAAACTTACCGATGTAGTAGAATGTATAGCTTCTATCGCTTTGGAAGATCGTTGGAGAGATACTATTCCGAAGGATTGGGCATATTGTGAAGTAGTTTTAAGAGAAAACAAGCAAAAAGGAAAAAAATGCCTCTCACTTACAGACTTTAGAAAAGAAGTTTCAATTAAAACAATTGGAAAAGAAAAGGAGACATTTGATGTGCTCCAGTTTTATCATGACATTGGGGTTATTCTGTATTACAACGAAGATCACTTGAAACATAGCACAATAACAGATGTGCAGTGGTTTGTAGACTGTTTTAAGTATATTATAACAGATCCAAAACATGCCAGGGATCTTGTTGAGAATGACAAAGATTGGGAAAACTTTTTTGAAAGTGGCTATTTATCTAGAGAGCTATTAAAAGGGATTTGGAAGAAAAAAGACATGGTTCCAAGAAAATGCAACACTACCTTGAAGTATATGCAACGACTGGGCTTGCTTGCTAAGGGTAAAAAAGCGCACTATGTCCCTTGCATGAACAAATTAGACTTTGAAAAGAAACTGAAAGATTATATCATAGAATTAAAACAGAAAACCTCTGTTTTGGTTTTCAGTTTCCGGTTCCTGCCCTATTTCTTTTATTTTCGTCTCATAGTAGCCTGTATAGTCAACACAGAGTGGACTATTATTGAAGACAATGGACAGAAGTGTTTGTTTAAAAACATCGCTTTATTTAAGTTTGAAGAACACATGATAGGTGTAGCTGTGACTACATCAACGATACAGGTTCAGATATTTAAACATGGAAATCATCAGCTTAATACAGAGATTACAAAGAATATTAAACAAACGATAGAAGATGTGTTGGAGAACTTGACGAAAAACTTTCACAAGAAAACTTTGTATGATATCGGCTATCAATGTTCAAAGCAAGACATACTTGAGGAAAATGCCACGAGCTTTATTCCGGAAAAAGATTTGGTCGGTAGAGGCGAATTCAGTTGTCCAAAACATGGGTTCAAAAATCATCATATAATCAAGGAAAATGATCTGCTTCGCTTTTGGAAATATGGTAAGCATTCCAAAAAATTGTTTAGATTGCTTTTATTTGATCTGTTATTTTATGCAGCATTTTTTTTTTTAAATTTGTATTTTGATTCTACTTTGAAATACAACTTATATTTATTTGTAACTTCTAAGGTATATAATTTGTACAAAAAAGACATTCATATTGCTGAATACCATTACTTATTTTGACAAAAGTTACTTTGCTTAAAACATGGAATAATAACCCTATGAAAAGAATACAGTTATAAACTTCTTGCACAAGAGAACAGGGGACATGTTATTTTCTAATCATTTAATGAAATGCAGTTTTAATTTTACCAACAATTGTACCATAATTATTTGCAAATTGTCGATCAAATTCCCAATTAAAGTATGTCGACTTAGTTATTATTGCAGATTAGATAAGGTGAAATGGAGGATAAGATTTGTAAAATTTATGGAAACTAGAGAAACAAAATTTCCAATTTCCGAGCGTCAAAAATCATTTTAATCATTTGTTGATTTAGATGAAGTGTAATAACCCTAACAAAAAAAATACTATAGTAAACTATAGTTATCTATAGTAAACTATAGTTAATCATAGTAAACTATAGTTTACTATAGTAAATCATAGTTCCAAAGTTTTCACTATAGTAAATCAAAGTTCCAAAGTTTTCACCATAGAAAATCAAAGTTCCAAAGTTTTCACCATAGTAAACCAAAGTTCTTAATTTTTTGCAATACTAAATCAAAGTTCCAATGTTTTTTTGTAGATACTATTACAAAAAAGTGATTAATTTAAATGCAATGTGTATATTTTACATTAGAAAAAAACATGTTGACTGCAGTAAATGAAGCAAATATTTTGATTCTTCTTGTAATTTTGTTCTCCATAAATAGAAAAAATAAGTGAAATGCACAAAATAAAATAAATAAATTAAATAAATACCGCTTATTTATCTGGGCAAGAGACAACTTTTACATTAAAACCATTTCTTGTACTTTGTTCTATATGGGGAACGATTCGGGTTTTTTAAAAAATACTCTGAGGCTTTAATGCATCTTAACCATGAAATTTATAAAATGTACAGAATAGGAAGCAAAACCATAATCCCATGGGTTTATAGTGTTTAATCAAAGCTCTGACGTTTTCTCTAAAGTAAATCAAAGTTCCAAAGTTTTCTCTAAAGTAAATCAAAGTTTCAAAGTTTTCACCATAGTAAATCAAAGTTGCAAAGTTTTCACCATAGTAAATCAAAGTTGCATAGTATTCACCATAGTAAATCAAAGTTCCAAAGTTTTCACTATAGTTAATCAAAGTTCCAAAGTTTTCACTATAGTTAATCAAAGTTCCAAAGTTTTCACCATAGTAAATCAAAGTTCCAAAGTGTTTACTATAGTAAATCAAAGTTCCAAAGTTTTCACCATAGTAAGTCAAAGTTCCAAAGTTTTCACCATAGTAAATCAAAGTTCCAAAGTTTAAACTTCGGTACTATAGTTAACTATAGTAAACTATAGTTAACTATAGTTTACTATAGTATTTTTTTGTAAGTAAAATTTTCTTCAGGTATATTATTTTTATTTGATATTTAAGAAAAGCACGAGGAAACGATAGACGCGTACAGTACCCAGCAAATTCAAGAGCAAAGAAAGGAAGACATTACAGGTAAAGTTAAGACTGAAAGTTTTTTTAGAGATATTAAAAAATACCGTTGATCATGAGTACAGATAAAGAAGTAACGAACCATATTTTCCAATTGACAGCATCAAAATTCAGAAAACCAAAGGACAACTCTCTTCTGTCCACAGAATTGAACAATTTTTTCGCACAATGTTGGCAGCATAGTGTGGGTCATCTACTTTGTTATGATTTGACTGGAACAGCATTCAGAGTCGGCGATCGATATCTCTTGACGGCATTTCACATAATCGAAAGCTCATTGGGTAATTAGATGAATTTGAATATTATAGAAAACATACTTTTCCTAAACAATGGAAATGTACTACATGTGTACTAAGATATGAATAAGGTCAGAAGTAAAACAGAAAATATATTTTTAAAATTGTTTCCTTGTTATTGATTAATAAGGCGTGTTTAAAATTTTGAAAAAAAAAAAACATTCGATGTACTTCATACACAACACGAATGACACAATTGCAAAGGACAATATAAAACAATAAATTACTAAGTGTGTAAATTAAACACAGAAATTTGCATATCAATATGAATGTGTTTCCTTTTTATTTCATATAGATGCATGCTTAAAAATAATCATAGAAAATGCCCAGTGTGACCCAAATCGTGCAAACAACTATCTTACGTTCTTACAAGAGTTGAAAGTTAGAGCTACTGGATCAGGAGTTGAGATGATGATAGAAAATGGAATCAAGGAGTGGATAACAACATGTAAAGATAATCTCTGTATAAGCCGCTTATTGGAAGCCATGAGAGCCACTGGATTCTCCGTAGCAAAAGGTAAATTTAATCCATTGATGTTTTCGGTATAGTTGAGATCTTTCATATTTTATTTCGTACTTGCTTTAATCTTATTTTGTAGAAAACATGTTAAAAATTATAGGTGAAAACCCCATGCAAGTTGTCTTTGGTCGCATGAAAGAACACGAAGAGGGTACAAAATATCCTGTGAAATATGACATCCCATTCTACAGTAAGACTGAAGATATTGCTATTCTCGAAATTGATTCAACAAATTTATCCTGCTTACCAATGGCGTTTGCATTAGAAAGATCAATTATAGCGCCAGAGTCTATTCACATTGTTGGTTACCCGGCTTCACACGGAAGGAAACAAATTTTTGACCCAAGGTGCCCTTTAATTTTAGAAATGGAAGCTCGATCGACACTAGCGCAATGGAAGGCAATGTATCCTGAGGAGAATTTCGAAAATTTCAGCAGGGCCTGTGATTCTGCCTTTTCCGGGAAAGAGAAAGTGTTGTTTCACTGTTCTGAATCTACGGCTCACGGAGCCTCGGGTAGTCCAGGACTGATACTCTCAGACACCGACAAACCGAGAGTGTATCTCATGTTACAGGAAGGATTTCCCTCGTTTGTGTACGGTAACAATTGTCAGATAGATATCAAAACTGTTCCAAAAGAATCGCTTATTGAAAGTGGAATTAGCATGTCCAGAGTGTACTCACTACTCAGTTCCACGAATTACTTAGTAATATATTTGACGTTGAAACAACGTTGAAGCTTCAACGTTGCCTCAACTTTCATTTGCAACCAAAAATCAACCATAAATCAACCAAAAATTCAACCCATTTTCAACGTTTATTCAACGTTGAAAATTGACGTTGAAACAACGTTATGTATCAACGTTGCTTCAACTTTCATATGCAACCAAAATTTAACGTTGAATCAACGCTGAAATGCCTGCTGGGTTGTTTGCTTGTATGTTGTTAAACTCCCTCTCGGGGATTTTTTTCACTAATATGGAGACCCCCAACACTTGTCGGTGTATATCTGCAAATTTTGTCCTATTCTCGGCACTTACGTCCATTGAGCAGTGAGGATCTTTTTCGTGCTAGCACCAGTTGCGACACAGGACCTAGGTTTATACGTTCTCATTCGAAGGACCGGTCTACGCGTCCCTCAGTGGGATTCAAACCCGTGACGTAAGGATGAACTTGCGATGCTAGAGCAGATATTTTTCCACTGCGTCATAACCACTGAGATTACGAAGATAAGTAGTATATCACTCATAAATATTTGAATGCCCTAGCCTATATTCGCAAACAAAAATAATTTTTTCAGTCCATTTAAAATTCCTTTTTGTAACAATCGTCTTATAATTCTAATGAAAAAAGTATTTTTCCGTAAAACGACCTATATGTAAAAAGAATTCTTATGTGAATGTTTAATTTTACTGTTTTTGTTAAACCACAAATTGCATAAAATTTCTCACTGATTGAAGAAGACTAATATACTGCTTATCTCCATGACTGGACATTATTTAATATAATCCGTAAAATTAATTGCTAACAAATATTGCTTTTTGGACTATTTTTTGTACGTATTAAAACACAAGACAGGAATTAAGAGATCTGAAAAGCTTTATTTTGACTTAAGTAGCTATAAAATAAAAACAAAGTTTTCTTGATAGTGAATATAAAATCATTACTAATATCAATTTTGTCTGATAATGAGCAACATTCGATGGCATGCAATAAAAGAATGAATGCATTACGAATTCATTTTGTTGTATGATGAATTTTGTGAAGATTTTTCACAATCTTTTACATTTGATAAAAAAAACCGATGGTCTGATCATGATTTGACGTGTTTGTGAAGATTGTCCGGTCCTTTTCTAAACAAAATGAACTGGGCACTGACAATCAGACAAATGTAAATATTTGACACAGAAATAACCAGAATTGCGGTTTCACACATTAAAATAATTTTGTTAACATAGAAAATAATGATTTCAAAACATTAAACTTAAATCAAAATTTGACCTACAAAAATTACTTTATTGTACACAAGGAATTACAAATGACGAGTACAAAAACACTTACGTCCAAATGTCCAGTCTGCAAACATGGTTCCTTCCTGTTCACACAATGCTTGATCAACTTTTTCATCAAACCTTTTTGACATATCGATCACAAGAAGATAGAAAGCCCTTCTGCTGAGATAGACCTGATGACAAGCGTAGTAAGCACACTGTCCAGCGAAGTCTACAACACTTAGTAGGCACTTATTTTCTGTATCAACAGCTTCTTCCAGACCTAAACGTCAATACAATCTAAAACACATGATTTCATAAAAATATTATGTTTAGATTAAAATCTCCTTAAAATGTTATACAGACCTCTTAAACATTTTCGATCTTTATCTACTTCAAATAAGTTGTCATACACTTCCAGCCCTACGGTCGACTGTATTTGTCGTAACTCCTGAATACAACGCTGCTGTAGTCGCCTTAAAAGAGTAGTTTTTCCAGCTCCAGCACAACCAACAATCATTGCACGAGCTCTATGCATTGTTTGAGTTCCTTTCTTCGCGCATGCTACATATCTGCATCGAGCATCATAGTCCCATTTTATTACTTCTTCTGGTATGTTTACTATTTAGAAAATAATAAGTATAGTAAAAAAAATGTTTCCATTCTTTTTGTAAATTAATGTACAAATGGTATTGTGTTTTGATTGCTTTTTTATTTCTGCCACGAATTACAAGTACATTCAAATTTCGATATCTGATTCCATTATCACAGCCATTCTTGGCTTTAAGTCAATGTAATGATTAAGTAAAATTTATAAGAACTTGTGTCTTAACTTCACTTTATAAGATGACTGATGATATTGCTATACAATCAAACTGTAGACAATTTTCACTCAATCACTGTGAACCTTAAATTTTTCTGTTCGGTTACTTTTATTAATTATAGATACAGGGAGTATGATCCCTTTACACAACTTTCTGCTTAGTTTAATCAAAGGTATTGATATATTCTCATTATATTTGTCATCAGAATTATAGGGTGATTAATATTTTAGGTCAAAAGTCAATGAAATGTTAAAGATAAAGAAGTCCCCACTTTGACACTCTTTAACCCCTGTCCCCGTTTGACACCCTTCACACGTATGTGTGTGTGGGTGTGTGTGAGGGTGTGTGTGTGTGTGTGTGTGTGTGTGTGAGGGTGAGGGTGTGTGTGTGTGAGTGTGTCCTGAAAGCCATGTATTTTGTGTATGTATGAGATTGCATTTAGGGAAAGTGATACTGTTCTGTATGACATATTATTCAGTGAGATAACCGATAAAATTCACGAGCTGTTGCACTGGTGCTGGCCAAATAATTTGGAAATTAAATTCTGAAAGGAAGTTTTGAAATTTGTTCAGCGCTGTTGAATATGCTCGATGTGTTAATGGTGCTATTGAGCATTGTAATAATGGATCTGCTTCAAGCATTATATTTCCCAGATATGACTTGGTAGTGGGGTGGGCCCAAGTCTGTCTGCGGTGCCAGTCGCCTGAATCTGCCCCACTGAAATCGAGATAAGGAGTCTACAATGGTTTTGTTTCGTGGGAAAATATAAGGCCAATAATTGACTTTAGGCATACAACACAAGCTTGCGTACAAAATTCATGACCCTATCAGATTTAGATTTGTTGTTGATTATGTGGACAACTGACATGTTGTCAATAATGAAGACAAGTCTAGAATTTGCAAGGTGGCTCTGCCATTATATAATAGCGACTACGACGGGGAAAAGTTCCAGGAAAAACATGTCCCTAGAAATACTTAGTTCAACCCAAAGGCTTGGCCAGACCCCATGAGCCCATTTCCCTCTAAACATTCCCTAAAGTAGATACCAAACCCTCCAATAGTTCCCCCTGAGCTATCTGTGAAAAGTTTAATTATGAATCCAGGGCTGGGTAAATATAACCGATATACCATTGTAAAATTGCAAAAAAGTTTCCATACTGTGAGGTCAGCTTTTATGTTCTTTGTTATCCTTCTTCTGTGAAATGGTTGGTGAAGAAAAAAAATGGGGGGGGGGGTCTACGACTCGTTTTAATGCTAGTTCTTTTTGAATTTTACTTTCAGCTATTACTGTATTAGTCTTGAGGCTAGGGAGGTTAGAAGAATTGTGGGTTGTCCTGAGGCCCAAATATTGAAGATTAAAACCATACTTAAACCCTGGAATATGAATTCACAATTAGAGTATCCGACTAAATGTTTACATAAATTTTGTACAAATGTAACTTGATTAGTGTTGTACCCAAAGAATATCAATATTGAACCATTACTTTGAACACCTGATACTTGGGTGGTTAGCTTCGCACTTGCTGCATGCATGTCTGTACTTGCACTTAGGGAAGAAAGGGCAACTTACTCCCTTGTTAAAATGATTACAATAAAATGCCAAAGTATGGTTTGGATTGCTTGGGTAAAATCTTTGACTTTGAGAAGAAGTTTGATCATACGTTTGAATAGTTTCGTCTTTGTAAGATATGTACAAAAGCCAAAATTCCTGATTAATTTGACCCCATGACAACTGGGGCTGGTTGGCCATTTTTAAACGAAATTGCTCGTCATATTTAAACCAATTATTTGACCTAGTAGCAGCGATTCTGATATCTCTGAGATACTTGAGTAGTTCTTGAGCCCGTGTTGGAAATTTCTCCAACATTATGCTTGTAAATATAATATAGGCCGATGTCCACTTATCGATTGTGAGAATGGTATTTATTTTTGGTTTCACAATGCATAGCCGCCCTTCTTTAATTTGTATGTCCCCTTGTGATTCATAATCTTGTAATTCACAAGCTGTTTTAGTAAGCAGTGAGAGATCTATAAATTTGCACTCCCATATTTGTTTTTTTTTAATTTTCTGAGGGACGTGTGAACCAACGGAATCATAACAACTGATATCTTGTAGTGGTTGACTTGAAAAATTTGAATTTGACTCACCGCTTTCACTGGGGATTCCAGGGATGCTTTGTTCTATTTGTGGTGTCAACGTCGGTTGTATAGTATCAGATGACAGAGGAAGTGCGGAAATTTCATCTGCGCCTGTTGCCCCGGCCGTGGCCCGGCGTGTTGGCAAGAGATTTGTCCTGGGCCTAGTGCTTTGCCTGCATCGGTGCCCTCTGACTCTCGATGGGGTTCCTATAGTCTCCCTCCGCTTCCTGGACGCTCTTTCCGTCACTGACGTTCTGACTGGTAGCATAATTTCGGTTCTGTGGACGTGATGGCCTTTGATTACTTAGTGTAGAAAAAAGCGTCTGGTTTCAACAATTTGCTGGTTCGAAAAGGGGGTTAACTACCTTTTTTGATTAACTCGTACGCAGTTTGACTCGTAATAAATCTTTGTATATTCCTGAAGTAATACCTTGTGTACACTTCTGCCCAACTTCCAAACATTAAAAACCCTGTCCTAAATTAATAATTTACTATTTGATATAAAATCAAATAATCTTGAATAAATAAAATGAATTTATTTATTCAGTCATATTCCTCTAAAATAAACAAAAATTGTCAGGAGTACATTTTATTTACCAGCTCATTTGTCCTCTTAAGTTAGAAAATGGACCTTTAGTTGACCACAAACATCAAACATCTAAATTATTTTACCGGTCGACTTGACCGTTGGAGCAAAAATAAAGCGTGTTTTTCACAAATACATGTAACCGTTGCGCTTAATACGATTCAATTTTCCTTATTTTCATTACTTTAAATTAACAAACTTCTGCAATGATATTTTCCATTTCTTTTTCCGATAAATGGTATGTCAATCTTAGTAAAACAGTACGACATTTAACTCTGGACACGACATAGTCCAGACTTTTTACTACCATTTCTATTTATGATATCAAAAATATTTTTACATCACTTGGTGGGATTTCTTTGCAGCATTTCAGGGTCTCATGTTGAACTCACAAACATCTCCACTTCTAAAGATATGAAGTCATAAAACTCGGAATCCCATGGGAGAATGGTGGGATTCTCAGTCCTACCAACTATCCCACCAATCTCCCATGGGAGAAAAAATTTCAGATGGGATATTTTCTCCTGTGGGATATTTTCTCCCACAAATTTGTTCAAATGGGATAAATCCCATGGAAATTAACAATGAATTATTTTCACCAATACATTGTTTTATTAAGAATATATTCTATATATTATGAAGACATATTTGTAATTGTCATGATTTATGGGATATATTCCATGTTTCACAATAAACGGGAGAAATATTTTGATAATCAATATCCGTGGGATTTATCCCATTTGAACAAATTTGTGGGAGAAAAAATCCCATAGGAAAAAATATCCCAACTGACATTTTTTCTCCCATGGGAGAATGGTGGGATATTTGGTGGGACTGAAAATCCCACCATTCTCCCATGGGATTCCGAGTTTTAGGACTTCATATCTTAAGAAGTGGAGATGTTTGTGACTTCAACATGAGATCCTGAAATACTGCTAAGAAATCCCACCAAGTGATGTAAAAATATTTTTGATATCATAATTAAAAATGGTAGTAAAAAGTCTGGACTATGTCGTGTCCAGAGTTAAATGTCATACTGTTGTAAGCGAATTGCTTTTCATTGTCAGTAACTATGTATGTTATGATATCTCTCTTTTAGGTCTCTCCATTATAAATAGGGACTCGACTGTTCTATAAACTAAAATGGTTCATATTCTTTTCATGTTTTAATTTTAGCTTTTCTAAACCTTGTGTTTCTCTTCGTGTTCTTTAAAGTTGATATTTTAATCATGTTTCTCTATTTTTGAATTTTACACTAGAAATTCTTTTTGAGTGCAGAACAGATTACGTTTAATGATGAAATTATTTCTTTATTGAATTTTCTTAATTAATTTTTCAGGTAATTGATGTCAATGGGTAATGTTATTTAGTTTTGTGGATATAGATCATATATTTACAGACGTACATTTCCTGTAATTTTATAATTATTTTACTTGTATTTTAAAGTGTGATATGTTTGCTGATTGCAAGTGTTCTTTACAATGACATAAGACAGGAAATCTAAACATAAATTAAGGTAATCCGATCCTCAGGAATACTCATAAAAGTATCTCTGAATTCACGAAGGTATGTTAATTTGTCAACACAATTTTTTTAAAGTTAGAAATGAAAGTTAATCATATCATTGCCAAATCTCCAATATTTTTGCAGAAAAAGCGAACTGGAAAATCTGCAATGCATTTTCTAATTGCAAATTGAACAACAAATATATTATGAGGTTTAAAAACGATAGGTATCCAGACATTTAGAGCAATTGTGATGTTTTTGTACATTTTTGGTATTTTTGTCTTCTATTTCTGTCATATATTCTATAGTTCATAGTGTTAAATGTTTTTGCTATCATTGTAAGACACCACAAATCACTTTGTATTTCATATCATGTTAATAAACAATGGTATCTAAGTCTTCTTATTTTTATAATACCCTTTTAAGACTTCCAAAAGCATTAAATCTCATAAAGATGAATAAAATGAAATTTGTTGCATGAGAAAGATTAATTTTCAAGATTCATTTTGATGCATTTCAAATTTTATATTGATTTTTGGAGTTATCCTCCCTTTTTGAGGATCGGATATCCTTAATGTGTTTCAAAAATTATTACCACATTCTTGATAATTTTGAATGAATGTATATTGGCGTAAATTGTCATTTCCGGTTTTTTTGTCGATATTTAATTAAACAACAATGCCAGACGAGTATTAAAATGTTTTTTATACAAAATTTGACATCTTAGTTAAAGAAATGAGAATTCATTAAATAATCATATTTTAATTTCATGACTTATAATTATTTTACAAGCAAATGCTTCTGATATTTATGCCTTGGAATTTTTCTCATACATATTTCTGTAATCAAAGAAACTGTCATTAAAGGTACTTAGACATAGATTTGAAGTTTTTATTTTCTCTATAATATTACGACTTATATATTTTAATAGCATTTCCATCAAAAATTGATTAAAAATCTTATTTCGTTTTAAAGATATTGGAATTTCAAATTTTTCGGTGGGTTTTAAATTTATTGACATATCGTTGCAATCTCTCAAATTTAATTTTAATCTTAATCCCTAGGAAAATTGGCAATCCTATTTTGTATAAATGTAATACATTAATTCTTTAATCCAGAAAACTTAGATTAGACACATTTGAAAGCAAAACAAACACACAATACATTGTCAATCCGTGCAGTTGTGGTAAGCAGACTGTGACGATTTGAACGTACCCGATGAATTCTAAATATAAACAATAACAGAACTCGAGCCCTGTTTACAAAAACTGTGTACATAACACGAGTGTGCTCGATTTGCTAAACTCTGCACGCATCTCTTAGTTAGGAATGACGATACTTGTGAAGGTGTTTTGCTTTCTAACATTTCTATACTAAATAAAATTATTTTTCTTGATAAAAGTTTTAATATTTCTCATTAAACACATCAAAATTGCCACTTTTCCTAAGGATTAAGAATTAAGTTAAAATTTGTGAAAGTGCAAGGATGTGTCAATCAAACCCGCCAAAAAATTTAAAGTTTTAATGACCTTTAAAGGAAATACGATTTTTCATTAATATTTTTGTGAAATGCTATTAAAATATATAATTCGTGATATTATACAGAAAAGATGAAAAAATATTGACTTCAAATCTGTGTCTAAGTACCTTTAAAAAGAACATGTATAATCCTTTCATTCCGGAGATTTGAATCGGCACCCTTTCGAATTTGAGGTATCTGCAAATAGGCGGAAACATTTAAATCGCATAGATTTGGAATGTAAACATTAGCATACATATTTTTTTGCAAAAGGATATTGAGATAACTAACAGTATTCAATATCAAAGTCCATAAAACAATACGAAATAGGAGCAGAGTAAACACGGACCCCCGAAACATGAGAGGTTGGATCAGGTGCCATGGAGAAGTGAGCATCCCCTGCTGACCCGTAAAAACCGCTGTGTGCTCTTTGTCATGATCGTGAAATAACAGGACAATAAATCCATCGTCAATTTGACAATTTGTAAGTTATTTGCTTTCATCAAATCGCGATAAAATTTTAGAAAGAAGATTTTGAACTTTTGTAATGTAATTTTAAACCAAAACTCCCTAGGACCTCTCTCCCCTTCTCAAAGTGCCCCGCCCCGTTTGTTTTATTTATATTTATTGTATTACATGTCGCTTTTTTAGCACAGGGGCATAAGGAGAGATATTATAACACAGGTTCTTAGCAGACTTTATATTCTTATTACATTAGAACTGTATTTAATTTATTAATGTTAAATTAGACCATGCATTGTGCAAAATTTTGGCAATATTGAACGTGGATATATAAATATATGAATGTGACTTAAACTTTGCATATAATTTTCACTAGCCTAAAGTAGTTCCGTGGTCTAGTGGTATGCTTCTAGCTTCCATATGTGAGAGGCACCGGGTTCGACTCCGAGGCCATCCATTTTCGTTATTTGAATAATTTTTTTTACTAAATGATAGTATTTAGCATGTAAAATGAAAAAATTGAGGTCTGGCGCGTACAAACTCATAAAATCATCATTACAGTGAGACAAATATCCCATGTAAAAAGAATCTTTTATAGACATAATAAAGAATAAGCAATCAAATCTTTATATCCATATTGGCATATTTTATTTGTTTCAATATACATGTATACATTTAATAATTCTACAAATTCAGTAAGAGGGATCAGCCCCCCCCCCTCCCCCTCTTCCGAACTGCGCATGGTTTTACTTTTTCCCTAAGCGTTGGACACAAATTTTGTGAATAAGCTTGTTTATATAGCTTGCATAAGCTCGAAACACTCTTCCTTTCTACTTAAAATATGGAGGAATTTAAGACTTTTTCATTATTTTTCACTCGTATCGAATTTACACGATATAATGGCAATCAGAAATCTGATCGTTAAAAGTAAATGTATTCTCTATGTTATCTAGGGTTGTCACCAATTGGTTTTGCTACATACATTACCAAGACATAATACACATTTATTGTCAAACATGGTTTATAGGACAATATATTTAAAAATGATTAAAACATTCTGTCTATAAATCATATGGGTATAAAACATAGTATGTGCTTTCATACACTTATTATACATTTACTGTACGTACTTATTATTAAACATGGCCAAATTCAATGGATTCAATGGGAATTGTAATGCCTAGGTGTATGAATCATGCAATTCTAATAAAAAAATAAACATTCAAATTTAATTTATTTAAAAACACAAATGTTTTTGATTTTTTATAGACATAAAAATTTTAAGACATATTTACATTTTTAAAAAATAGGTCAAATGTCAAGTCTACATTTCAAATCTTTAACCTGGACATGACTTTTGAATGAAAACATATCAGACGTTGTGCGCGATGTTGGTTTCAATATTGGTATCGTAAAAATGTATCTTACAGGAAAAATTAAAACTCTGCAATGTCGTCAAATATATAAAATGTAGTTCATTGAAAAGACGTGTTCATAAACTATCTGCAATTTTGCATACATAACGCGGAAGGAAAATATGTGCATAATTTGCTGCATGTAATGAAAACTGAGATAGAAATTACACAAATTGTTTAACATCACATTTTAAATTTAACTGATGTTTATTTTATTGAGAAACATTCAGAATAATTTCAAACCATATTAGTATGTGCTATTATCTGTCCTTCGTTTAAGTACACTATGTGATTGTAGATATGCTACCTTTTTAATAGCACTGAATCATATTATTTTCATTCAAAGTCCCTTTCCTGAGCCCATAAAGTATTTCAAATAATTCTACCGGGTTAATGACAAACTTATATAGTCAATATGCCAGTTAAAAAAACATGATACTTAATCTAAATCACAATTTCAAACACCTCCCTCCGCCTTATTCAATATTGTACACCCGAATGTAAAGTGCCTGTGAACGCCACGGCATTAAAATTTGAAAGCATATCTTTTTATAAATTTTTTTTTTTAAAGTTTAAACTGAGTGATGAGTCTTATTCTGGACATATTCTGACAGAGACGTATACTGGTGCAGTGTATCTCATATGTTAAATTGTTCTTGAAAAAAAATCATCATTGGGATACTTTTATTTATATCCCTATCGTGCTTAACAGTAATAAGAGTAAGTTTTATAAAATCTGTTCACGTTTTAAATTACACAGTTTTTTTATGTATGTGAACGTTATAATGTCAAAACGCCTTATTTTTTAAGTCTTTGAGATAACATGTTGACATTTAATTTTTGCTAGGATTTTGTCACCATTCTATTGAAATTTCCATAGAGTATACTAATAAATATTTGAAGATATGCATATTTAATAAAAATCCTCAAATATTTTATGTCTTTATTTAATGACAAAACATATGATTTATGTCATCACATTTATACAATTATAGTTTTATTTAATATTTTTGGACAATTTGTGACATTTTATTTTGACACTGTAAAAAGCCTGTAAAACAAATACCTCTTGATAGAATCAATTCATTTTTATTGAGTTGGCTTGCGTAGCAAGCTACTCCCTGTTGACATAGCCATTTCAGAGTTGTAAAATTTTTCACGCATTCATCAAGGTGATCCATACGCCAAATATAATAGTTCTAGCAAAAAATGCTTTGGTTTGAGTGATTGTACAAACTTAAGAGGTAAAAACTGTATAAAATTTCATACTGTAACATTATTTATGCCTTCATGCTTTTAAAGAAATTTTTGATTAAATATCTGTAAGATGTACAATTACTGCGTATGAATATATGTTCAAGCATGTTAGGCGGATCTAATCTTCCCATCTGAAGTTTATTTATAATTGACCTAGAATACTCCGTAACACAAACACCTGCTGCTCTCATTAGCTGCAGCTAGTTGTTGTTGAAAATCTATTTTTAGAATCCAGATTTGCTGTGGTAATCTTTAACCTAATTATTCCATAACACTGACCACTGCAGCTAGTGTGCTTATTCTATAAAATTTTATTATAGAATCCAGTCAAAATAATACGGAAGCCCATTAGTGCCAACCTGTTTATATTAAGGAAAAGCAATATACACTTTATTTATGAACCAAACATGGATCAGACATATAATATTCAATCTCTAAAGATGCAAAATAAACTGAATATATTAAGGTATGGTGCCCAGATGTATGAAAAAGCTCAATTGACTCCAGCAAGTCAACTCGCAGGCCCTTCAGGCCTTTGATATCTAAATAAAGTTTTTATTTGGCACATTTTGTATTACATATTGTTTGATGCCAGATTAGAAAAAACGAATCCTTAAAATAAAGGTAATTGATGGAGTGTAACATTTAAATGTGACGTTTTTGCGGTCATTTCAAATGTGACATATACTTACATGGAGTATATATATTTATGTGACATGGTGATTACATGTATTATCTAAACTCTGAATAGAGATCTTTAACCTAGTAACATGGCAACTTATTGTAAATTTAAAATAATTTACAACATTGATTTTTAAACCAGTGTTTCAAAAATGGTCGTTCTACTGATCTTTAAAATTTTGTGACACTGAGCCTCCAGACTTTGTGACACACCATCTTATTCAACATCCTCCCAATAAATCGGCTTAATATCAGAAATCCTTAGGTAAAAACTTATTTACCACTTATTTGTTGCAATGAATACTTAAAGTGTTAAGAATTTTGACGGAAATCTCCAAATTTATACATCTATGTTTATAATCTTATTTGGCGCATGTACTAAATGAATTTATGCTTTACTTTGCTTTCATATTTATTAATAACAGCATAAAAAGGAAGGCGTAGCGATAAAAACGTTTCCTTAACTGTATATCTTCAAATAATATTGAAAATTAAATATCATTAATAAATTGAATTTGTATTTTCAAGAAATTTTTTTTCGAGCGTCTGAAAGTTTTTCTCGAAACAGAAAAGGAAACTACAGGTACTGTGAGCGATGAGCTCACTAAATGATAGCCCCGCCTCCATAGAGTATACAGACGGACGGAATTAACGATTACTACATGTATATACCCTCCCGCTTTTCAAGAGGGGGGTATAAAAATCCGACCATTGATTAAAGTTTCATACAAGGTATTGAGATTGTATATGTTATAAAAACTTACATTTGACTTCCAGGTGTCTGATGAGTTTACGAATCATCTCTGGATTGACATGACATAACATATGTACATCAAGTCTCTCGACATACGTATTCTCAATACGCTTTGGTAAATGTAAGCATCTTTTCTCTTTAGCATCTACATATTCCCATTCGCATATATACTCTAATAACGAGTCCATTGAAGACAGTTTTATGTAGGTTATGTAGTCCTCATCTGTGACAAGGCAAGTCCTGACAAAGTAACTCATAACTTGATGGCGGACATCATCTATTGCAAATTGCACATTATTGAGTGCATTGTTCCTCGTTAACACTTTATCATTTTCTACTAATTCCGTAATAAGTAAATCGACCTCCACTGTCGAATTACTCTGAAATACTCTAAATCCTTGTCTAGTTTTCTTAATCATGTCTTTCACTTTTTCGTCCAAGCAAATTGTGTAATTTTCGGACATCATGATGGTGCAAAGTATGCTCATTTTGGAGGCAGAAAGTGGTAATGTGAAAAATTCTGAAATGTAATATTCATAACCTTGAAAAGAACTAATAGTGAAACATATGTTCAAAATATTATAACAATCGTAAGATATCCTAACATTTCATCATTTGTTGATGCACCAAAAATTTTATTTCGAGCTGAATAAGCGTAATTATCCCTGAAACGTTGTAAAACGACACATGGTTTCTTCAATGACGCAAAATTGATTAAGAACAAAATCTAGGTACGCAATAAGAAATCTTAATCGCTTTTTACAAATTTAACGTGATGTCTTGATTTGGTCCCTTATTTGATATTGTATAGCCCCCATTCCAGGAAGGCCATCCGTGGGGGCTATACAATATGAAAATCATAACGAAATATGAAAGAAATGAAATATTTTCATATATATTTTACCTATGTATTTTGAAATCACTTATTTTGGTGGGGGTTAATTTTCGTTGTTTGCGAGGTATGAAGATACCCACAAATTCATACCCACAACAAAATGTAAATTTTCATGTGCACAACTACTAAAAAGTTCTCGAAATCAAATCCCCATGAACCAACATTTTTTTCTCGAACTACGAAAATTTGATCTCACTAAATAAGATTTTACAGTATTTGGGAAAAAAAGTTTTTGCTCTGTGTATTTCTAGAATAATATGTTCCTTGAAATTTTCATAATTTACATGTCAAAAGAAAATTTTAAGGATGGCATATTTTGAGATCTCCATGTGACCTTTGTGCATCTTATAATCTAAAATCATTTCTTATTTTAAAAAAAAACAAACTTGAAAGGTCTATCTCACTCTTCCTAATATATTTTACAAGATTCCTCTATAAGACAAGCTTTATAATAATGTTTGCTTGCCCTCTCCCAACTCAGGGTAAAATAAAATTAGGCCGATGGGTAGATTGGGAAATATTTTCCATATATTGTCAATACTTATGTTGACGGAATCGGAAAATTTTATAATAATATGGAAAAAAGTTTCTTTTCTACTGGAGGTTGGAAAATTTTATAATCAAACCATTTCACATGTAGCCAGTCGGGAGAATTAAAATACACAAAATGCTTAAATATGGCCTGAGATAACATGCATTAATAAAAAGCAGATTATAAACTCTTTAGAATCTTTTAAAACTGAAATAAATCAATAGTTCGTTTTCATAGAAAAAGAAATCGTATGAGACACCGTATACGTGGAATTTCAAACGAGATACAAGTTAAGCGTAATATCTATAAGCATCAATTCGTTATTTTAGCGAAAAGTAATTAAAGCTATTTTATGTTGCAGAGAAAGGATGTGATATTAGCATTTCAGTGCCATGGTTGTGAAAAAAAAAATTATATTTATTTATCCGTAATCAAATCTTTAGATTAATAGCTGATATTATTGTTTAATCGAACTTTCTGCTAATTGTACAGTAAATATTAGAGTCTTTCACTTAGTTGCGCAGGGGCAATTGATATTATAATATTAAATGAGGTAAATTTAAGTTAACATGTATTCTAAATACCGTTGAGCGGAGAAGATTTTTTTAAAAAAATAAATACTTTCATACTACTAGTATACATGCACAACCCGTTCTAACATTGGATGTAGAAGTTCTGACCCCTTGGAAGTATATTCTTGCATTTTAAAACTTTTGAAGGGTGCTATCTATAATTAAGCCTTTGCACTTAGCTTTTCAGTTAATCATGAATAGAAGGTTAAGTTGACAATATTTTAAAGAAAACACTAAAATCGTGCATGTCTACTACAAGACTATAGAACTCTGCCATGATATACGAAACCGTAATTTATTGCTATGCAATTTACGACTTAGGAAGAAGGCTCAACTCTAATTACGATGAGAAGAAGGTGATTATTTAAATAATATATTTATTCTTATCTTAGGCCTTTTCGTTTAATATGACAATTTGATCCGCATTCTTTATTTATACTCTTAAATGTCATCTGCCAAAATTGGTTGATATAGGCTCATCAGATTTAGAGCACATTACTGAAACCTTATCCTTGGAAGGAAAGCAGTAGCAATACATGTAGGTCCCTCAGAAGACCTTTATAGTTAATGGTTATAGCAATATTTTTTAATCTTCCATTATCTTCTTTTAAGTTTGAATAAGGATAAAACAAAATCATTTTTTTATTTTTTTTTTATTATAATATAACTATTTTATATGATTTAAGTCTATCCACTAAATGTCTTTATGTTTTGGAAAACAACATACCTGTAACTTCTGTTTGTCTCCTTTTCCAATATTGTATTTCTAATGTAGTTTAAAACTCACCTCTCTTTTCAGACGTATTTAAATCAATCAAAAATGATCCTAAAAGACTACTTCGGTTCAATTGTTGATGTTCATGTTCCTCATCAAATCCCTTGACGAAATTGCAAAACTTGTTCTTTGTCCCTTGGGACATCTCTAATACGCCAGGCGGTAACTGTACTGTAAAAATAAATATTTAAAACAATTCTTTCAAAAATATAAGTCAGATACATGTAATTGATATTTTGTCACATAATTATTATTATTTAGAAAATTAAACATATATTTCTTTTCATTTTTTTTTAGGTTTGTCACAGCATTAATATCATAAAAATGTCACATTTTTGCTAAATTTATTCTATTTTTATTATTGTTTAGAACATTTTCATTTTTGGCACAACAAAATTACCGGATTATTTCTATTCAAATGTTCTAATTAAAAAAAAGAAATTGATAACTAAGTTTTAGAGTTTTTTCTCGTTTAACGGGTTTTCAAACAATCTGTTGGATTTTCAATAGTAACAAGTTGTGGTTTATTATAAGAAGGTATGTTTTTGTATTCTTATGTAGCAGAATTTATTTGCTAACGTCTATATAGAACTAAATTGGTCATATTGTTTTGCTCAAAAGTCGATAAGCAATGTTTTTATCTTAACGGTTTGAATCTAACCTTGGGATTTGGAGACATGTCTTCTAGATGACACCCTATAAACCAAAGTCCCGTGTCGCAGTACTGGCACGTAAAAGATCCATCAATGGTCAATGACCCTATTTACCTAGCATAGGAAAAATTCCATCTATCCTCCCCCCCCCCAAAGGACGAAAGATCACCTTTAAGCAATTGCTTAATGGTAGCTTAATAAAGACTTAAAGGTGCTTAAAGAAGTTAATTCTCTTAAGCCACCATTAAGCCACCAGTATGCTGCACCTTATAGATGCTTAATGTCCAAACTTCATTAAGCTACCATTAAGCCACCTTTAAGCTGAGCTTAATGGTGACTTAATGGCCAAACCTCATAAAACCACTTTTACGCATCTTATATCAGTATAACTCATGAAGAACAAACCCGAGCATTTTTTCCACAACAAAGTGTACACGGGCAATATTCTAGCCCCGTGTTACTAAAATCTCTTTTTAAAAATTCTTTAAAAATATCTGATTTTCCTCTATTCTGTAAATATGCATATTAATATAAAAATTACTATGGATTATATTCCGTTAATTTCTTAATTTTTAAAAGATATACCATGACTAAAGATTCTACTAATAGAAAAAAATACTCGCGTTTTAATTCTCTTTATAATAAGATATAACCGATAAAAGATTTTATTTCTAAGGTGACATCAAAACAGATCTTAACTTCCCGTCAGGAATTGCTGTTTGTCAGCAAGGTTTTTGGTCTATGTTTTCCATGTAAGGATTGTTTTAATAAACTATTAAATCAATCTTATAATTAATTTTTATATATTATCCATGTAATGACATTTATTGTTTTCGATAATATGTGCCTGTTTCGGATGAAGCGGCTTTAAGTATTTCTTAATCTGTAACATAAAACGAACTTAGCTAGGTCTTAGCTAAGTCGAACTTATGCTAGAAATATTTCATATGATTGCTAAACAGATATATTGCTAAAAGTGATTCAGTTAGGCTTTTAATTAATTATATATGAAAGTTGACGTCCTTACCTATCGGTTTAAGTTATGTTGGATTCGATTTCATGTTAAAATTATGATTATGTTATAAATTATTATTTATTATAAACAAATACCGCACAGTCAGAAAGTGGCAATTTATGGTTCATCGCAAATGTTCACGACAATTGTGTTTTCAGTTTACCTTTAGTAACACTTTTGTTTTGACAAATGTTCACTTACCCTGTTATTATCACAGAAAAGAAAAGATAATCGAACGCTTATCCACTTGAAATTGAAATTCTAAAAAGTTCAATTCATTTTGAATCCCCGCTATGTACATGTAGCAGACCATGCGTGTCAGAAGTAAAAACTGCAGAAGGTTTATGAAATACTCATTTGCTAGTTAATCAAGGATACAAAAATAGGGATATTTTCCGTATGTCTCCACCTATCAGCAATTCTTTCTCTCTCTCTCTCTCGCTCTCTAGAACTGTAGAAAGCCCTGGCTAAATCCGCACTTGTCGTGTTCTAAATTTATTCTACTTAACAGCTACTTTTTATAATATTATTATTACTGTCATTATCTTCTTACTTTTCTGTTTTCAACAAATTATTTCAGCTCATATTTTCAAAGTGAACATACAGATTCGTGGTTTACAACTGTTTTCATTTTTTTCCTAAAACCGAGGTCCCACTAATATCAGAAGTATTCTTAAAATTAAATATTGTGTTTACATGTATGTTGTGTTGGGAGTGATGTTGGAATCAGTGATTCCCCCTCACAAAAAAACAAAACTCTTAAATCAGCGTCAAATAGAGATAATTATTTTCTTTAATACATAATATGAATAGAGGAATGTTTTAACATCGAATGTCAACATTAGATAATTCTTAATATATGTACAAGAAAGTTAAGATATACTTAAGTCACCTCTACCGGCCGCTTAAGTTTTGCTTAGATTGCCAAATCTTAGTACGCTTCTAGTTACGGTCTTAGTTTTAGACTGTACTTAAGTCTTACTTAAGCACGGTCTTAGGCTTAAGTAGCCTTTATGTTACGACCCCCAGATTTATACACATTGGAACTCATCTCTATGTTGATGATATTGTATTGAGCCTTTGGCTCAGGTGAGCTAAAAATGAAAAAGAAATAGGAATATATGTGAAAAATTACACTTTGTCAAAAATAAATAAATAAATAAATAAAGAAAGAAAGAAAATCAATCTATCCACAAATTTGTAATTTGAAGGCAACTATAAAATATGGGTGTTTATGTAGTCCGCTTGCAATATGCTACTGAAGTTTAAGGGCTCGGTTTTAGCATGTGGTTACAAAACGTATATAGCAAAAGTTGGTCATTTCAGAATGGAGGATATCTTCATCAGATAGCAAATGAATTGAATTACGTCTAATAAGAAGAATAAAAATCTTGTCCTCCGTCATTGTACAGATTTCTGCTGAGAGGTGAACATCAAAATTTTTGGAAATGTCTTCCATCCAGTAATTACGTAAATTAGATGTAAGCGAACAAGAGCAGGTGATGTCTATAAATATATCGAGAAAGATTTTGCCACAGAATCTGCAGATGTCTGGAACCTGATCAGGAGGACTGGATGTGAGTTTACAAATAGATTTACACAGATGGATTTCATAAGAGTTGGAAGGAATTGTCCATATAAAAGAGGGGCTCTGATTCCGAGTTTTAGACAGGAAAGAGTTAAAACCAAAGTCGTTCAGCATTCTATGGTTCCGTTGTGTGGTATGTTGTTTTGATACTGACGATCTGACAATCTTTTTCCAGATATGTTTATGTGGAAATAAGCCATTTGTGAGCCAGGTGCGCAGATATTCGGTAAGATCATAAGAAGATAAACCTGAGATGATATCGGGTATAAAACCAAGTTGTTGGGTAATATGTTTTCCAAAAATGAATGTAACCGTGTCAAAAATACCTTTTTTAGGAAGCGAACGATGATCAATGCGGCAAAATCGCCCGGGAAAAAGCAGTTTACGGACATCTATTTCGGATTTAATCGGTAGAACATTTCGAAGACTTTCACAGATGTCAGATCGTGTCTTTGTGGGGAGGTTCTGAGCATTTTTACAAACGAAATGTTGAAAAACATTTAGGCGTTGGTAATCAGTTGAAGAAAGGTACTCGTTCAGCGCATAATATGACTTTTGTCCTTTGCGACACGATGAAAGAATCCTGTGTGAAAAGTTAAGTTTATCGTAAATGATGATCCCCAGATGATTATACGTTAGGGAACAAGTTATTGTAATATCGCCCAGTGTCCAAATGCAAGCTGAATTCTTATTTGGAGCCTTTGGTACGGATTTGTAGTATGCATGATTTCTTAGCATTGAAGGAAAAACGCCATTTTTCTAGAATATTCGTGTGATATATTAAGCATATTTTGTAAAGAAGCTGGGGTTATTCCAATGCATGCAATATCATCTGCAAATGTAGGTCAATTAATGGTTATTCCAAGGATGCCGGTATTTATACTAGATTTTTCGAGGTTGACAACAAGTTCATTAATGTACACAAGATATAACAAAGATGACAAGACTCCACCTTGTCGTACTCCTTGTAAAACTGAAAACCATTTAGATTGTTTTTGGTTAACAACGTTTGCACTAGATGTATCGGTGTGACAGTCATTCATGATCGGCCAAAGTTTACCCGAAATACCTAGTTCGTACAATTTGACTATGAGGCCATATCTCCAAACCGTGTCGAAACTTTCGAACTATCTAAAATGCTGATATAGACACTGCTGCCTTGTATTGAACAATTCAGTCAACCAACCCAGTTGTTTTTGAAACACTTGATGTTGTTTGCTTGGAAAATGGTCAGGATTGATGATAGATCTCAAATTCTTGAGTGTATTACAATTTCAAATATTTTCAGGTAGCATGATAGTAAAGCAACAGGCCTCTAACTAGTATGGAAGGGAATTACCGCCAAAAGTCTATATATCTTGCTTTTATTCTTAATCTGACTACTTCTTTATGCTTTGTTATTATTGTAATTACATGTCACTTTATTGTTTTCATATTCGTCTTTATTACATTTCACTTCGACTTTTATCCTTCTTCATTTTGCCCTTACTTCTATGTTGCTTTATTCTTTAAATTCATTTTACTTTCTTTTAAATTGATACAGTTTCTTAAATGATTATCTCTATTACGAACGTGAATTCAATCACGCAAAGAATAAAGCATATTCAATGAAGACGAATACAAGTTGTCAAAATTTAGTGCCGCATTATAACCCTAGGTGGCAGGGGTGTTCGCTACGAGTGTTGGTAAAACTAGGTAAGCAAACCCGGGCCGGGGTTATTCGAGATTTCTTTAATTTTCTGCCTTAATACTTTATCAATCGAACTTAAATTTTCAAATGATGTTTGTTATAAGTTCAGGTATGTACCCGATAATGCCATTCCCTCGGAAGATGGTAATAATTACCCTGGAAGACTGACTACACCAGGGGCGGATACAGGATTTGTGGTTAGGTAGGCGTGGATAACTTTAAGAAGGCAAGGGGTCTGGGGGCTCCTGAGTTTTCGTGTATTTTAGAGTAAAACCAGGCACAATAATAGTGCATATTTTCAATTATTTTTGTTAAAAGTATATAGCATATAGGTGGGGGCCCAGGGGCGAAGCCTCCGGAAGCTCCTGGGTTTTCGTGTATTTTAGAGTAAAACCAGGCACAATAATAATGGTTATTTTTTCAATTATTTTTGTTAAATGTGTATATAGGACTATATAGGTACGGATGTTCAGGGTTCTCCATCATTTGAGATTTGACTGTGTTGCAGAGTTTACGCAAAGCACCAATATTTCGCGGTATTTTCGCGAACAAATTCGTGACTGAATCAAAATTCATTATAGTTACAAAAGATTATAAGCACACACTTATTTAAATTACACAAATGGTATGGTCGTACGTACTGATAAAAAAAAAACGTTCGGAAAAGCAGAGGAAATTCTGACTGAACTACTTAACATTTTTGTGAAAGTAGATTTGCTGCGTTTATTTATCAGGTTTCTTGATCGAGTTACTGCATTACAAAAAAGGAACCTAAGAACAGTAAACATGCTGAATTTCAAAATTTTCAGCAATTTATTTACATCAATAAAATTACTTCGGAACGATGTCATGTTTGACTTCCAGTGCTTACATAATTCTAGAGCCGTGGCTCTACAGGAAAGACATATTTAAATATTTTTCATAAGTTGAATACAATGTATTTTATTGCAGCTACCAATTAACCGGTACATTCAGTTATGAAAACAATTTATTTGTCTTTGTTCCGACATGCGTAAAGTCCGGCGAGGGTCTACGAGATAATTGATTGACTACTCAAGGTGAAGCCCTAGTAATTAAGTGTTATAACTTTTTGAATTGAAAAAAACGGTACAATTGTTTGATTAAAGTTTCAGTTAGACAGAATTTGTGTGTTAAGATTTTCTAATTATCACAACTCTTACTGTGTCGGCAGAATTTTTACTGTGTCGCATGCATGAAATTTGAATCGTTACTGTGTCGGAGAAAATTTTACTGTGTCGGGAGCAACACAGTAAAACAGCTCATGGAGAACCCTGGATGTTTGAATAATAAATGTATTGAATGTTTCTCAATTCTCATTGTATTATAACACATGCCACTATATAATAAACGATTTAATTACTTATAACTTACTAAAAGTGGTATATTTTTAGTGATGCACCAAAGTACGACGTGTTTAATACTAGTCATATTATACTTTGAATGTTGGGGGCCCAGGGGGCGCAGCCCCCGGAAGCTCCTGGATTTTTGTGTATTTTAAGAATAAAACCAGGCAGAATAACAGTTATTTGGTAAGTTTTGTACCAAAATGCGGCATTATAAATATTAGTCACATCATACTTTGAAAATTTTTGAAATGCGCCCCCCACGCCCACCCCTACATCCGCCAGTGTACATGGTGATGCTTCCTTCGAAAACTATATAGTGATACTTCCCCCGGGGAAGCTTTGTTTGTTTGTTTGTTTGCTTTTTTTATTGCTTGTCTAGAAATTTCTGGGATTGGGTTTTTTTTAAGGAACGGAACCCCCCCCCCCCCCCCCACTAGAAAAAAATTCTGGATCCACGCCTGCACCGTTCCTAAACGTAACAGACTAGTTACTACTGGCAAAGTTCAGCGAAAGGCTTGTTGCCCCCATCCCTTTCACTTTTTATTGCAGCACTAATAGTAAATTTCTATTTTAAAAATCATGTACTTAGTGAGTAATATTTGGTACTAAAAATAGTTGACGAAATCCCCCCCTTCCACTTCACCACCACCAAAAATAATTTTCAAGTTTTAAGATTTTTTTAGCTCTCCTGGCTGGTGTAAAATACAGTGCGTACAAAAGATATTTCTTTTCTTTATTGAAAAGTACGATTTCAATATAAAATATTATAGCAGAAAAGAAGACCAAGGAGTTTCTAGTATGCCTAGGATGTAGCCTGGTACCGACTTCGCCTACCCAAAACGCTCCTCACTCCTCTGTAAACCCTGTCCCTAGAATCACACGCATGAGCAGTTACTATTTGTCGTGAAATAAAGTTCAGTTCAGTGGAAGGTCTGAAAAACAACTCAATTTATAAGGGGTAACTAGTATCAAAATATTTAACATTTTTATGTCAATTAAACTGGAATTCAAATATCCAACAAATAACTTTAATAAAGTTATATTTTTTCAGGCGAGAGAACAGTGACGTAGCATCGTTTTTAAAAATTCAAGCTACCTGGATGAAAACAACTTGACAAGCAAAAAATAAACAAAAAAAAAAAAAAAAAAAAAAAAAAAAAAAAAAAAAAAAAAAACAAAAAAAAGGAAATTGTTCAAACCTGAAAATACATAGGCGTCAGAACCGGGGAGGGGGAGGGGGCTTAGCCCCCACTTTTCTTTCCAAAGATAGACTTAGTATACACATTGAACATTGCTGCGTAGGTTTAGCCCCCCCCCCCCAGGCCCTTCAATTAACATATTCACTAAATTATATCAAGTTATGTCTGAAAAAAGAGGCCGCTATTCCTGTGTGCCCAGAGTAAATAAATATGGAGTTTTCATTATTGGATCAGGTGATCGGATTCGGCCTTCAGAAGTTCGATTGATAAAGTATTAAGGCAGAAAATTGAAAAATCTCGAATAACCCCGGCCCGGGTTTGCTTACCTAGTTTTACCAACACTCGTAGCGAACACCCCTGCCACCTAGCGTTATAATGCGGCACTAAATTTTGACAACTTGTATTCGTCTTCATTGAATATGCTTCATTCTTTGCATGATTGAATTCACGTTCGTAATAGAGATAATCATTTAAGAAACTGTATCAATTTAAAAGAAAGTAAAATGAATTTACAAGAATAAAGTAACATAGAAGTAAGGGCAAAATGAAGAAGGATAAAAGTCGAAGTGAAATGTAATAAAGACGAATATGAAAAGAATACAAAGTGACATGTAATTACAATAATAACAAAGCATAAAGAAGTAGCCAGAATAAGAATAAAAGCAAGATACATAGACTTTTGGCGGTAATTCCCTTCCATAATCTAGCGCATGATGTTTTTGTTTTTTTTTTTCCTCCTTTAAATAGAGGCACGATAAAATCCTTGTATCCAGATTTCTAGTATTTTCCCAATGAGTTAAAGAGTTTCACGTTACATTGAATCACGTAATCGCCTCCGAACATTAGATGCTCATAGGCAATAAGGTCTGGTCCGGAAGCTTTACGGCGCTTAAGATTTTTAGATATTTCTGATATTTCCGCAGTAGAAATTGGGCCGCCTGGAATGTCATCGAGTGATTGTAGACACTATTTTTTTATGGTAGAGTATCTTGACTCCATTTGAGAGTAAAAGCTTTCATCAAAAGACGATTCTTTGAATGGAGTATAAATTTATTCAAAATAGGTGGCAAATGCATGCTTGACACTTGATAGATCGCGATAAGATACTCCGTTTGATAAAATTTCTGGGTATGTGCGAAAGGTTTTAACATCCTGTCTTTTTACAAGCTTCCAGAACAAGCAAGCGTATATCACATTCTGCCGCTTCATCGAGATCTTTATGAACGTTTCGCATAAAATTTTCATATTGAATAGTGAGTGCGTCTG
Source organism: Saccostrea glomerata (assembly GCA_003671525.1). Taxonomy (NCBI): domain Eukaryota; kingdom Metazoa; phylum Mollusca; class Bivalvia; order Ostreida; family Ostreidae; genus Saccostrea; species Saccostrea glomerata. The sequence continues at coordinate 12,545 of PRKT01001673.1, read as the reverse complement.
AAAATTTTCTTTTAGCGCGTTTGTGATTTCGATATAAGTCATGCATGTATCATGCCTCTTGGCCTTCCCCTCATTTATCCAAATTACGAGATTACGTTCAATCGAATGTAGTTGTTTAACCTCCGTCGTCCACCCTGGTCGAATGTGGGGATTAAACCCTGCCTGAGGAATGCATCTATTTGACGCTTTGATAATAATGTTGCAAAGTTCTTGATAAAAGCAGTTCATATCGGCAACTAAACATATTTCAGACTCTAGCATTGCTTTTCATTGTAAAAGGACAAGTATTTTGATACCCATTATGACACAAAAAGAATTTTAACTGAATATGATATTCTAAATAAAGTTTTTGTAAACGTAACAAGGTAATTCTTACCGTACACAAGGATTTTCACTAAATTTTAAACAAAGAAACCGCTAATAACTGCAGCATATTCAGAAAAAGTAGAATCTGTTTTATTAAACTTTCATTTTCGATGATAGATTTTTGTGTTTTATCGATAATAAATTTAATTTCAATCATGATTCAATGCTAAATAAATCTTCGAATAACAGCGAAAAATGCATTACATCATTCTTAATGCCAAACTGAACGGTTTGAAATATTGATGTGATGTAAACATGATAAAAGCCTTTTAAAAAGATCTACAACTACAATTATTTATATTTTGATTAATAAATGAATTCAAGACTTTAAAACGTACAACAAAATAAATACTTTTACAACTCCAAACAAATTTTGTGAACAATAAAGCTTTAATAATTTCCCACAAAATCGTAAGCGGTGATAGCCTAACGGTTAAGGCGTTCGCCATCTCTTCCAAAAGTCAAAGGGAATCCGGGTTAGAATAGATCCTCAGTACCCCCTTGCTTGTCGTAAAAGGCGACTAAATGGGGCGGTCCTTCAGATGAGACCGTATAAACCGAGGACCCGTATCACAGCAGGTGTGGCACGATAAAGATAACTCCCTGCTCAATGGCCCTTAGTACCTAGCATTGGCACAAATTTTGCAGCCCTTCACCGGCAATGGTGACGTCTCCATATCAGTGAAATATTCTGGAGAGGGACGTAAAACAGTATACATTCAATCCAATTCAATTCATTTCCAAAGGTCATGGATTCGCGCCTCGTTTCTTGCCATTTTTTTTTTTAATTTTTAATTTTGTTCTTTTTCCTTATTTTTTTCCGAATCAAGATGTGTGTGAACTGTACATTTATAATGTGTGATAATAAATCACTATAAGAATAATTTTTCACCCATAGAAACAGTATTATCGACTGCGTAATGGTGGCTTAATGGTGGCTTAATGGTAGCTTAATGATAGCGTAACGAAGTTTGGACATTAAGCACCTATACATTTGGCTTAATGGTAGCTTAATGGTGACTTAATGGTGGTCTAAAAGCTACCATTAAGGACCTGTAAGCCACCATTAAGCTACCATTAAGTGACCATTAAGCTTCATTTAAGCACCCATTAAGGACTTTGAGATGGCTTAATGGTAACTTAATGGTGGTGTAAATATAACTTAAAGGTGCTTAATGGTGACCTAAAGACAACCATTAAACCATCATTGAGGACCTACCCTATTTAAAAAATATTATAGTAAACTAAAGTTAACTATAGTGTACTATAGTTAACTACAGTTCCACAGTTTATCTGCACAACATTTTATTTTAATGTTGTGCAGATAAAACGTACGTTCTATTTATGCATGAAAAATTACTAGAAGATAAAATTTGCGTCATTTATAATCAAAATATTTTCTTCATTAGCTTTTCTTTCACTATTAAATGTAAACATTGCACTTACATTGATTACTTTGCATATTTAAATCAAGATGAAAAACAAAAACCAGTCCTAACAAACCAAGTATCATTCCTCTTAGAAAAGTAAAATGATTAAAAAAAATTAATTAAAATGTATAAGTTGTGAAAGAAATTACATAAAACTTTGGAACTTTGATTTACTTTAGTAAAAATTTTGGAACTTTGACAAACTGTGGTTTAAACTTTCGAACTTTGATTTACTATGGTAAAAACTTTGGAACTTTGATTTACTATATTAAAAACGTTGGAAATTTGATTTACTATGGTGAAAACTTTGGAACTTTGAATCACTTCATAGATACATCTATAAGCGAAAAATCTCGAGAGAGACTTTCAACAACAATCAAAGCATGAAACAAAACTTGAAAACATCTGTCAGTTTCTAACACAGGTAATTAATGATTGACACAAGCGATTCACAGATTATATCCCTTTATAATTGCCTCTAATTTTAAATCCTATGTTTCTTGAAACTCGACTTTTATTTATTTGTTTATGCATGTGACCTTAAAATTGAACAAAGATTATCATATACAAGTTGTTCCAGAAAACTAATAAAAGCCATAAAAGGTGAGATATTGAATGGGTAAACTAATAATCTGAATTCCTCATCCTCTCTTAGTTTTCTCAATAACTAAATTCAGATAAGAATAAAGGAGAGCAAAATAAGTGGAATTGGTTATTCAAGAGGTTTGTTAGAGATTTTTTTGAGATTCCATTTTATTCTAGATTTGAGTTTCAATTCCATCAGTTCCAATGTGGGGTCCAATTTTTCAACAGGGGTTATAGATGAAAAAAGCACATGCGTATTCGAATATGGTACATGTATATTCAAACAATCAATCATTAACCCCCTTTTTCTTTATTTGTGGAAAAGAACTCTTCTCTTTTCTTTCATGTAGACACTGAATCCTAATTAATAAATGTTGACCTTTCAAAACAAGAAGCACATAGGCAACATCGCTCATTTGAGCACTGTGGCTAGAAAAAAAGCAGAAATCAGTTCAGAACTGAATGTTCATTACCTGAGGATGCTTCCATATAATTATGACTTACACTGGCTTTGCTGTTCCTAAGAAGATTTTTCCTATAAAATGTCATGTAATACTTTCATCCCAACTGTGACCCCGTCCTGCTTCCGGGCTTCATGATTTGAACAAACTTGAATCTACACAACCTGAGGATCCATGTTTTCCTATAAGTTTCGTCTTTCCTGTCCCTGTGGTTCTTGAGAAGAAGAATTTCAAACATGCCACTAAATTATCACTACTTTTGAATTATTTCCTCTAGAATAAAGACATGACCCTTCATGTCAACAAACTTGAATCCCTTTTACCCAAGGATACTCTGTTTAGTTTGATTAAAACTGGCCAAAAAGTTCTGGAGAATAGGAAATGGGAACAGTTTACAACAAACTCCAATGACAAGGCCAGACAACGGACATGTTTGATCAGAATAGCTCACTTAGGCTTAGGTGCGCTAAAATCAGTAAGTCATTTTTCTTTGTTATATATCATACAAAGCCATGAAGAGTCCGAAGGAAAGTTTGTTTGTCTCAGGTCAGACATTCGGAGGTTAAGTTAATAAGAAAAACGAATTTAACACTACACTTATTACAAGTATACATGAACATGTAAAATAATTGGCGGACCTAAAGTTATATTTAATTGTATATTTTTTTCAACTACTTATTTCATTTAATAAACTATTAATATCAATATTGTTACTGTAAGTTTTAAAATTACGCGCTTTTCACACGGAGGGATTAATTCGCATGAATTAATGCGAATTTTTAAAAATAATCAAATGCGTTCACAAGACAGCTAAAGCGAAGTAAACTTAAGCGAATTAAAATTTTATTTCTATAGAAAGGCTAATCAGTTGGACTTTAAGGATGTCATTTGTAAATCACGTCATGTATGAAGAGCCATCTTCTTGATATAATACTCATAATGGCTACAGGTATATATTCCGTGATTAACAATATTTTCCTTTATTTTTCAACCACGAATAGCACAGATACTTAAATCTGACCACCGAAATATTCCGTGTGGCTTATTTCTGACCGTACTCATGCGTCAAACTTTAATTCAAATTAGCTTCACGTAGCGATGACATGGTGCTAAAAGGAAGTGATTTAATGCCCAGTACATTATTTCGAATTGATTTAATTCACATGAAATCCTCCATCTGAATGTGATTGAAATTTAATGCGCAGTAACTTACGTTTAATTCAAATAAAACTCTCTATGTGAGCAGGACATTAATTTTATAAATATATTTCCGTATAATGTCCATTTTTACGTGCTGCTATAATTTTTTACGAGTTTTGTTAATCCATAAGATTTAAACACGTAAAATTTCACAGAAGTAAAAAACGTCTTGCCTAAATTTTAAAAATCTTATGTATGAGAGTATCAGCTATAATTGCAATTTAACTCTGTACCTGTAGACTAGAATTAGTACCGTTGGTAATTTTAGCTCTTTTAAATTTATCATCAATTAGGAACACACAAGTTATAAAAACATTGTCAATTACATGTACCTGGCTACTTTCACGAGACACATAATTTCTTATAATGATTTAATTATTATAGATCTTCAAATTATACCCGTTATTCAAAGTCGTTGACCCTTTCTTCTGTTTTGTAAACATTCAATAAAATGTGACTTTTTAACACGCTATAATAGTGTGATGTAAATCATGATGGTTTGAGTTGTCTCTCTTTATATTTCCGGTAAAATGAAGACAAGCACATGGTGCTCATCAATAATGATTTGCGTTTTAATTTTAAAAAATGGAAATCTAAGAAGTGCGCATGATATATAAAGGTATTTCAATGAACAAACATCATAGTTTAAATGAGCGACATTTAATATCGCGGAAATTATTTCATTTGTGATTTTTGCATCGGATTTTCCAGACATATAAAGCCTTTTTGTATTTGTAATTAACGCATTCAAATGCTAAAACATTGATCTGGAATTTCACCTCTGATGTTGTTCATTTTTATGGACATGCTCAATTCGTAAAAAATTAACGCGTTAAAATTTAAGTCACTATATTTCAGAAAAAAATTACAGCAGTAAAAATAATACGTTATACGATATTACTATACGGACGATGTTTTTGTTAAATAATAACATATCCCAAGACGATTTATATCACGATTTCAATATTTAATAATGTTTATAAAACTTTAAATATTTTAATGACCCTTATTCATTCCCCAAAAGTGTTGTCACTTAAAAAGTCATCTGAACACCTTAACATTAAGTGTTAAGATGAAATATTACTTGTGACATAACATGTACCATAAGTGCTTTGATAAATTAATACATATAATATCACATGACTTTTGTCTAAATCTATGATTTCATGATCTTTGACGAGACATATGATATCATATGTAAAAATCTATGATTAACTCACGTTCTGAAAGTATTGCGTCCATAAACTCGTTATGTCCAGGTGTTGCATAATGTATGGCGTCTATACCAAATCTTCTTACGAATACCTCTCTTGTTCCTTTGGGTAGGAACATGCATCGTTCTGTAATGTGTCTTTTGTATCCCAGTGGCCGCACATATTCGATAAGTGAGTCCAATGAGGAAAGATTTAGATAGCTCTCATAATCATCCTTATTTTCTAAGCAATTTAAAACAAAGTAACCCATCACCTGATGTCGGATCTCCTCTGATACAAAGGAAACTTTATTGTTCTCTATATCTACAGTTAACAATTTGTCAGTATAGTCCAGTTCCTTTAGGAGTACCACATCTTTTTCAGCTTTTTCCTCCTTAACATCTTGCAATGCTTTGAATGTTTGTTGAATATTTTTTCGTTTTTCCTCGCATTGTATACTTTTAAAAACGGAATATCTCTCTGACATAAGTATGGATATCAATATACTCCATTTTTTCTTTGACAAATGTATTTCCATTAACTCTGCAATAAATTTGATTAAAAGAAATTATTTCAAAAATATACATATACATGTATATTGGCAATAATGGATACATAATATCCGTATAAGCAGAACTTTTAGCGAGGATTTAATTTTGGCATTATAAGCGACATTACCAAGATCGCTTAAATTAAATATCGCTAAAAAATAATTGCGCTTTATTCTTTTGCGAACTTTTTTACATCGCTAAAATTATTTTTCCCTAAAAATAAATAACCAAAATTTAAGGAAAATAGTCAGATTTACGTTTCGCTAAAATTTTCACTTATACGTTAGCTTGTGAAAATTATATCTCCCTAAAAATAAATTATCAATTTTTAAGGACAATTAGCTAGAATATTGCATTCCGGTACAATACGTTAGTTTGTTCCACAAATGAACTAAATTATGTCTTGTTTCAATGTTCAAGTGTTGAAATATGTCATTGTATTGTAAATAACATTTCTTTATTTCTAAACTTTGTTTAATTAATAAACAAATTGTTGAATGTTTTGTTTTAGGAATGTTTTAAAGAAACATGAACGGTCATAGATCACTTTAAAAAAACGACTTTTCAAATGACATAAATCATTATGAAACAAAGGTGAGTTTTTAGTACTTGTAATCTATATATAGAAACATTTCATACATGTACAATATGCTTTTGTTATTGTTCATGTTTCTGTTGTTGTTTATCGTAGTGTACATTTCTCAAATCATTGTTATACATTGCATGTATTTAGACATGGTGACGTATAGATTTAACAGAAATAATGGAACTACACAGCTTGTACATGTAAGTGCAAAGAAAAGCAAAATTCCATATTCATTTTAGTTTGTAAAACCATTACAAGATATGTTATCTCTCTGTCCTGCTAATATAGCTTTCGTTCTGTCACATCCTCTGTTTGTCCGTCTGTCCCGTTTATTTTTCAGTTCTTTTTCTACATGCTAGAAAATTTTGCCATGAATTTTGGGTATTCGATCTCGAGTTTACATAATTATACCTTTAAGATTTAATAATTAGGTATGCATTTTCTTTCCTGAAATGATTTTGAAAAGATTATAATAGACGATAGTGTGTTATATCTGAATGAATATCAAAGAAAATTATAAGGTGGTAATTTTTCACTTAATGTACAGTTTGAAAAAAGTAATTTTCGGTCAAATTTAACATGATCAGCTTTAGATCAATCAGTCATGCTACATTTTAAGAAAAGTAATAAACAATATACAAGGGTCAAAGCTCGAATATTACACGCCTACTATTGTGTTCGGAACCTTTCTTTTTTCGTCGCTGTTCTGCAAAAAATATTATCCGAGAAGTTTCAGGTAGCGCTGGCAAGATTTAGTAAGACTACAACGAAACTGTCCTTGGTGGTAAAGGAGTTAAATTTTCTTATGGAAGATCAAATGTTAGTGCTAAACGATTTAAGTACAAATAAAAGTGATTTACAATTGACAATCAGATGGTTAATTTGACATTTACTATGGGTTTCTACAAATAGCACAGGAATTTTACGCTTGGAAAGACCAAAGCTTCTTAAAATAAAAAGAAAAACATATTGAATTTTTCATGAATTTCATAGATAAGAAAAAAAATTATCTTTTGATATTTATAATTTCTTCAAACATTATCAACAATTGCTATTTAAACAGAGAAATTAAGGTTTTTAAAAGTCCTACCACTAGGTCCTTTGCATCTGTACTCCGTTGTTGTACTATCAATAAATACAATATATCAGGTTTATTCTTGTTGGAATTAAAAATGTGAATGAGACAGAAAGAAATATATTCTTGTCACCGACCTCTGATGTTTTGGGGGCCCGTGTTTGCTCTACTCCTACTTTGTATTGTTTTATAGACGTTAATACTGAATACTGTTCGTTATCTCCATATCCTTCTTTAATGGAAAAATTGTTATTATATGTCCAGGAATTATTCTAAAACTCATTTTGTTGATAGTTAAATACCAACGGAATGGCAGTTAATAGTTTAAGTACATAGTATGATCTATCTTTACAATCAGTGGTCCACTTTGAAGAATTGAATACAACATATTTTATTGACAAAGTAAAAAGGATCGGACACAAGCTCAGTAACTTTGATCGTCCTCTCCTAATGGACTCTAACATTGTGTCTTATTTTTTTTTAAATTTTGATTTATAGACAGATCACAAACTTTTAAAAATAAAATTTTAGATCTTAGGGAATATTTTTATTCTCTATTTACCTTTTGTTGTACGTAACAATGCGTGTTCTCACTCTCTCTCTCTCTCTTAATATTTTGCAAAAAATAACCTTTTAAAAAAGCTTTGCAAAAATTTTATGTTATTTACCCTGGCAACAACATTCATCGAAAAAAAAAATATGATTAAAATTATTTATCTCATTTTACCTTACTTGCATTCCACAGTACATGTATATTAAAATCAGACCATAAATGTAAGGAGTAGCATTTTAAATAAATATATTACAAGAAAGGTGTATTTTACTTAAGTGTTGTAGCGTGGTCCCTTTTTACACCCTTCGTTTACTCCTTAGATATTTGCAAAGGGTATTTTGTTTGCGTCCATTGTGTTAAACCAATTTTGTTATAACTAAATCATAATGCATTAATAATAAATGTTTAAACATATCAAAAAACACAAGCCATTTTTTCAAATACCCATCGCACTATAAAATGCCAAAACATTTACCCCATCAGACTAGTTTCTATTTTACATGGAAATTGGCGGAGAATTTAGATTAGATAGTATAAAAAGATGCTCTTGAAATATATTTTCCTTTCAAAGAAGAATTTTATGTTTAAGGTTCACAATTAAGTACAAATACGATTTTCTAATTACAAAACGTGAGCAATGAAACATTATATAAATATTAATCAAACAATTCCATGCTGAACAATTAGATAACTACGAGCTACATGTAGCAAGCACGCTTCTACTACGGGCATTACCTGTAATGACACAAATCCACGTGGCCTGTTATTATTCTAAGCAGGTCATAGAGAGGTTAATCGCATGTAAATGAAGATATTAAAGAGGCTCAAATCACAATACAAATACGGATATTGCGAATTAATTGTTATAGTGAAGTTATCTTGGATCCCCAGCTATATATATTTAACTAGTTTCTTGTACGGATATAACGAATTGCGGATATAAAGAAGTGATCTCATAGGTCCCAGTGACTTCTTATAACCGAGTTTTACTGTACTTTTAATTAGAAAACATAGAGCACAAGGTTGTTCAATATAGAAATTTTTACTCAACCTTTACACATATCATATACACATTTAAATCAAACTCGACTCTGAATAAACCTGTCCTAGGTGTTTACAAAACCTTTAAAGTGTGTACCTGTCAGTGATTTCTTTTACTATTCATGAAAATCAAAGAACATCAACTTTAACAAGCAGCTTATTATGCTGCGTATATCCATTATTTGACATTTTTAGACGATGACTCATATGATAAAGACATTGGGTTACAATAAAATTTAATTTTAAGGCTTTTGATAAATGTTCGAAATTTGACAAGTATATGTAACCGGGGACCACAGAAAAGCCTTATTGAAATATGTCCTTTCTGTTTAAGTACCCACAGCAACATAGTTCATTGAAATCGAAAACCGATACATATAGTTAAGTGTCTAAGTGTAGTCTTGGTGTGTCAAGTTGTATTGAAATCACACTAAAAGTGTAGAAGTATTTCATTCATATTTATTTTTTTTTTGTTATCACAGTAACATCGTTCATCTTAATCAAAAATTAATTCATAGAATATAAGACTTATACACTAGTTTAGTCTATTTGTGCTCAGTTATATTGGACACAGACCAAACCTGTAGGAAGAGAAGCATTTTGAAACAGACAGACGAACGGACGACGACGAACACCTTACTATCGCAAAAACTCATCTGGTCTCTGACATGTAGAGAATAAAGGAATAAGATTCATTTATTGAATTTCGAATCCTGTAAATCCATTCATAAATGTTCATTTTTACCTCCAAAAATTGTCCTCTATTTTGGAGAACTACACCAATGACAATGAAGAAAAAACAATCAAACGATGTCTCGCTGCACATAAAATGAACTCGAATGTTTGGTTGGCAAATTCATTAAGTTATGTATGCTGCTTTAAGAAACAATTAAAAGTTGCTTTTGGTTAAGCATGTTTAAATCTGTATAATAAGCAGTCATGTCATCTAGCTACAAATATATAGATCGTCATATTCATAGATAATACTCACCATTTTCTATTTCCGAAAGGATAGTAAAAGCAGAATAAAAGTTTTTAACTTTCTCTTTAGGAATTTGGTCTGACAATGTTATAGAGTCTGTATTTCTTGCTTTGCACCAAAACTTTACAAACATATCAAACTCCTTCTCGTCATTTATGAGACACGCAGGAAATTCACCTACATATAAAACAAAAATGTACATTCTGTGTTAGTACCATTGTTAATTAAAGTAGGTTAATTGTTAATTAAACTAGGATATTTCCACCAGAGAAAGATTGGAATACACGATGGATGAATTTCATATTTAAAGGGGGATCTTTTCTGTAGATTATACAATTTTACAATTCTTCGATTTTTCCAAATATCAGAATACAGGCCCAGAAGTCGTACGTGACATGGGACTCCTCTTTAGTAAATATGTGAATGAACCACAAAGTACTGGATTAAAGAAACTATATAAATTGTGAATATCTAAGATAGCTTCTATGACACCTATATAATTATCAATGGCCAGAAATAATGTTTTGTCAAAATCTTTTTTAACGTTTTATTAACTTATAATTATAATTCTCAATGATGGCCAGGGTATAGATTTGTCCCTAAGATATTTTCAATTACAAAGAGCCTTTGCGGAATCACACGCAGGAGGTTAATTATTTAAGTGCATCATTGGTGCCGTATCAACTGATTTTAAGTTTGAAAAAGAGAGTTAGAAACAGAAAATAAATTAAAGTAGAATCTTGATCGTCTTCTGTATACAAATGGTATGTATAGTAAGTCCATTATGTATATCTGAAAGGTTAACTTGTGGATCAGGTTTTTTTTATTCAGAACAAAACTGTATGGGGGTACTTTGTTTGACTGACTGTTTCATATTTTTTTTATTTGCGTGAAGTATTAATATGCATAGTGATATTTATATCGATCTTCCGAATCAAAATCTGAAACGAATAATTATGCTGCTTAATTTAGTCTACTCGATCATGAGGGTTACATGTGCTACATGTTTATGGAATACGAGATCAAAACTGTTGAAGCGTTTTTAAAGAATTCAATATATATTCCTTTAATAATGAAACCGTGGAGTCTTCTTTTTTTTCATAAAGAACAATAAAAATTCGTCCAATGTGGTGTATTTTACTTGTCAATGATTATATAGTTTATCAAAATTTTACAAACACTGTAGGAGGAGAAGCATTTGATATATTAATCACAGATAAGAAAGAGGGACCCCCTACCACGCATATTTTACCAACAAAACTCAACATTGCTTATGTTCTCAGTGTACAAAAATGTATAAAATAATGATTCATGTACATAGCATTTGTATAATTATGGAATCAAGTTTTAATTAACGTTGAAAGAAAATGATATAACATATTTTTTCTATAAAAGGAAATATTCAAAAAATAAATTAGAATTATATAACAATGATATGATAGATCAAACATACATGTATGTACATGTACCTTGTACAGAGTTGGGTAACCAGTGTCTATGACCCTCCAGAATCAGTCTCATCGTTGTTATAAGACCAATGTCTTCAGATTCTCGGGATCCATCTCCATGATCACAGTACATCTCAGCATATGTTTCTATGCATTCATCTGAGGCTACCTGTACGAAGAAGTCCTTGTCTATATCACTCAGCAGGCAGTTTTCTCTGTAGGATTTTATTATCGTAGATCGTTTTTCATACGAGATCTTCTTAACGTACTGACTATAGGTGTGTTCCACCAGTCCCTTGTTCTCTAGCTCCTTCACTATCTTCGTGACATCAATGTCACCCGCACAGTCGTCGTCACTTATACTGAAGTAACCCGACCCGCCCTGACGTAAGAACAAGGTGTAGAGAACGACGCGCTGATCATTTGTTAAATCCGATAATGGATCTGTGTAATACATAGAAAATATACTTGATAATGGTGTAATGAAAAATATCGTCATAAAGTTCTACACTTACTAAATTAATTGTTAACAACAAAATGATTTTTTTTAAAAAGCAGTAAATGTACTGATATGCTTTCAATTTACAGTTTGTTTTATTTTACAGAAAGAGATCGTAGTTAATATGTAGTTTCAAATGTGAATGGTTTACATGGAATATCAAAGAATTACAAACAAACAAAATTACTTGTACGTCAATTTATTTTGTAAAACAAGTTAATTAAATTCTTATTTCTTTTCTGTGCATGTAAAAAGACATATATATATATATATAATATTTTTTTCGTTTATAGTTTAAAACTTACACATAATAAAGTTGAAACATATTACTGTTTTGCATGAACAACTTAAAAATATATCATAAAAGTACATAAAATAGGTATTCATTCATCTAAATAATTACATATAATAATAAATCATGGTTTTATATATTACATAATATATACCTTTGTTGTTTCTAGAATCCAGACGTCCATTTTCATTCCCAGACAAATCCTGATTACTTACAGAAGTACAAAGAGAGTCTGTGTCTACATTTGTCTTTGGGCGTTTTGCTAGGATGATCTGCAATGAAA